>OMKR01019444.1:2339-16341 GCA_900302355.1 Cyttopsis rosea | reverse complement strand
CGTACAGAAGCCGTCGCAGAGACTGAGAGCCGAGCTGATTGGTGGGGACCGGAGGGGTGATACGTTTGCAGTGACCGCAGCCGTCCTGTTTTTTTCACGGATCAGAGCGCCGGCGAGTGACACATCTGATCACCGTCAGTCTGTCGTCTGGCGGAGTGCTCGCATGCATACGTCGTTGCCCCCCCCCTGGTGCTGAGCTGTCGCTCTCCGGTGGATCTGCGCCGTGTGGCGTCCATCCCGCTTCGCGGTGTCTTCGTCGTTCTCGTCATCGTCAGCCTATGCTCGGTTTCACAAGGTGCCTTTTTTATTGTTCTCGCTCGATTTGTTTTCTTCAGTTCCACTTTGATCGTTTGGGAAAATGTACAGAAGTTCCTGATTTTATTTTCCTTAAAACTCAGACAAAAATAAATTATGAATGTTACACTATTTAATGTACAATGGCTAGGATCCATTGCATTGGACTTTTTCTAAGAGTTGCTCTTTGTTTACATTGCCATCCTATTATTGCTGATTTTTTTTTTGCAGGACTGAACGGGACATGACGGCCTCCAGGCAGAAAGAAAGAGAGCAGTGCCTGGGTCAGTTTCACCAGGAGGAGGGCGGCCCGGGTTTGTTGTTCCTGATGGTGGCGTCAGAGCATTCTGCCTCCGATGAGTCACAGTCAGAGTCACCGAACTGTAGTGGATTCTGATTGGAATGCAGAAAACAGACAGAGGGATGTCAGTGTCACAGCTCAATCAATATTAACAAGTTGACATTACATTACATTACAATATAGTATTGGTTTTTAGCTTTTATTCAAAGTGATTAAGAATGGGTACACCTGTCAGTGGTAGTCAAACCAATTACTACTGTCACACTCTCACACCCAAAAAAAAGCTAAATAGTAAGGTCCATGGAGTCACAGAGTAAGAGTTGTTTGAGCCCCCGTCCACCCACTGCACAATTTAGAAAAGTTGTGTCTTGATTCTGAAAAGTTTTAACTTTTTTTTTGTGACGTAGAGAGCCACTAAAAGTACTAATTAATCTATGTCAGCGTCCTCCCTGCAAGCTTTGTGCGGATTTCAACCAGTAGATGGCACTGCTGAGTCACACTTACTATCTACTGAAAATTTGATCAGATTTGTAAAGAAACCTTAATATTATGCCCAGGGCTGATGTGTTTCAGTCTCAAAAACATGATCTCGTGCGCAGTACCTCTTCTACCTCTAAGTTATATACATAGAGCATACACTGGATTGCATTAAAATGTCTATTAATATGTTGTTACAGGTTATTTTCAGTAGCATTATGTAACTTTAATATGATGGTTGGTAATTCAGTGTGTACTGTACTGTAGATAATATATCAAAATTTTATATGTGCATCAAAAAAATGTGGGAACATTGACCTCATAGCTGTGCTCGTCGGAGCACAGTTTCCCCAGAGAGATCTGGGTCTTGACCCTGCGGACGGCGCACTCCTTGTCAGACAGGCCATCCGACTGCGTGGAGATGTCGATGGGGATGTCGGGCGTGTGTGACAGCAACTCGTCCAGGTGCTCCTCCTGGCTGGCGCTCAGCCGCTCCAGGGGCCCGCTGTGGGAGTGGTCACTGGTGTTGCCCTCCTCGCCGTCGGACACCGACAGGTTCTCCGAGCTGAAGGTGGAGTAGGACTGGAAGCTGCTCATGCAGCGGTGAGGTCTGCGGGGAAAGCGAGGGGACAGAGAAACAACAGAGAGAGTAATGTTTTATGACCTAACCTTTTATGTTACATCTGATGTCCCTGTGATATAACACCCGGACCTGAAACGAGATAGCGGAGGTCACGTTCATAAAATGTAGTCGTTTTTACCTCTGTCTCCTTGGAAACTCCACCTCGCTGTCCACCTCCCCCTCTTCCTCTTCGGATGATTCATCTCCACCCTGGGAGAGAAAAAATAATATTGGTCATGGCTAATCCATCATTGATCTTTCACCCCCCCATGCAGACACCTGCTTTACTCACCTTTCTGAGCGGCCTGAGTGTGCGGGGGAGTCCGGAGGGCAGCGTGCGCGTACGTGGTGACACCTCCTGCTCCTGCGGCGCTTCCTTCTTCGCAGCCTCTCCGTCGGAGGAAGGGAAAGGCACTCCGCTCGGCACCACCAGCGGGGGCGGTGGTGTCGCCTCGTTGGTGTTCAGCAGCGAGTAGTGGGGTAGCTCCGGGTGGCTGGAGGCCGGAGGGGTTTCCTGGCAGTGAATGCAGCCCGGAAAGGGATGGGCCTGGCAGCACGGGCAAAGAGACCCCACACCGGTACCCGGGGCAGGTCCAGAGCAGGTGATCGTTGTCCGCTGGCGGGAGTCGGCGTCCACGGCGGTGGAGATGAGGTCGGGGCTGGAGCCGGAGACGCGGCGCTGCAGGTGGTCTGTCTGAGGGCTGCGGAGGGCGGCCGCCGGGCCGAAGTAGCGAAGGTTATTGGCACAGTTGACGACAGCCTCCTCGCGGCCCTTCAAGGGCAGGAGGGGGCCCTCTGGTGGTGGGTGGTGGTGGTGGTGGTAGTGGTGGTGGTACTGCTGCTCCTGCAGAGGCTGGGTCTCTTCTGCCACCCCGGAGCTGAGTTTGAGCACCCCGGGGAACTCATTGTGACTTCCCTTGCTGTTGGCACGACGGTGCCGAGGCTTGCTGCGGTAGCGGGCCTTCCCGGGAGGCGTGGACACCTTGGGGCTGCCGGAGAGCGGCGATGGGGAGGGAAGTTGATCGACGCTGGGGATTCCGTCGGAGCGAAGGAGGTCCGGCCTGGAGCAATACATCAGCCGATGTTAATAACAAGGACTTTTCTCCTGTTGACCTTATAGACACATTACAGCATGTTTAGAAAACAGTGGTCCCTAATGATATTTCTCAAGACTCTCAAGATTACTTCACTAAAACATAAAGAGAAAGTTCAAACAGGGGTCAACTTTACGAATTTTGTAGGATTACTGGACGGATTAGCGTGCACAGTGTATGTAAATCCTATCGTGATGAACCTGTAAATGCTGACATAGGCTTGACCCCGTGAAGACAACAAGGAATTACTGTATTTCCACAGAATTTTATTTTCTCCTATAGATATCTGTTCAATGTACATATAATTCCAGGGATCAGACCTTTTGGTGGGGGGCATCCCGGGCTTGTGGGACATGCTTCCCTTTTTCTTGATGAGCTTCTCCACAGCATTGGGCCTGACAATAGGTCTGACCAAGTGGCGCTTATAGTTCCCTGGATACTTCTTCTCTACCACCTGCTCTCTCCTGTGGGGAAAGGTAATGACAGGATCAGTACGAAGATGAGACCACAAAGGAAATTCAGGGCCTGTTTCATAGTGTAAGCAAGGGAAACCCTGGGCCTTTTTTTAGGAGGCTAAAATACGTTTTGCTGCTGGCCCCGTCTGCACCAATACATTCCTTAGCTTGCGTGCCGGTAGTCTGGTCTGCTTCTCCAAACTGGGAGTGCGCAGACCCCAATCTACTGCAGGTAATACACTGACTATGGATAAGTACCTCACACAACCCCACTTCAAAAAATGCTAACTATCCCTTTAAAACTTCTTGAAAGCCAAAATTATCGAAGACAGACACATTAATGAGTAACACAGAAGAAAATGCAGCAAAGATCTATCAGGAGAAAAGGAAAATCTGTTGTTCGGGTGGGTGAAAATATAGGTCAGGTAACAAAGGAGGAAACTCATTATAAAGTCTTCTGAGACAACTCATACAGTATGTATAGACTTGCAGTCCAAGTAGCTTACTCCAAAACATGAATACGCCCCCATGCGACTCACAGAAAGTAACCTATTGTTCTGCGAAATACAAAGCAACCCAAAATAGTCACATAATTATTCACTGCTATGTTATGAAGAAACAACAGGGCAACACTGTAGTCCGACCCAAAACCCAAACATACTTTAGTTGTTCAGCCAGGGAGTTTTAATCACAGTAATCAGCAGCGGTCTGTGGAACTGCAATATAATATAGAGTCTGTTGCCTCTGGGAAATAATGGGATACTGACAAACAACCGGGGAGAAGGAAAACAAGAGAGGGAGGCAGAGAAGTGGAACAGCATAACGCAGAGGGGTTTTTTCCCCACGTACTTCATCAGCTCCTTCTCTCGGACCTCCAGCTGCAGCATGATGGCGCTCAGCTCCATGTAGAGGTTGTTGGCTCTCTCCAGCTTCCTCTCGTAGTGCTCCCTGATGTCCAGTGCGTGTCTGGGAGGGGAAGCTTAAAATGAACTTTGTGGGATGTACCATAAACATCCAAGTAATGGGCGCAACATTGGACAGAAAAATATCGTTTTTCCTTAGCGTACCTAAGCTCGTCCCTCCTGCGTCGGATGAGCTCCTCGTCCAGCCTGTGGATGCAGGTTCCTTCACTTTTGATCTTCTCAAAATGCTTCTTGACCTCCTCCCTCCACTCGGCCTGCCATTCGCACACGGACACACACAGTCAAACACATTAAGGACAATCCTACTCGTACCAAAAACTCATCCATAGCCAGGTTGACCCATTTGCACGTGTGACTTGAGACCTGAGACTTGAAGTACGTCTCCTGAGGTGCTCCGAGAATGTCGGCAGAGGCGATGTCCAGGTGGAGCAGGATTTGCCGAAATGACGGTCTATTTCTAGGCTTGCCTTGCCTAGGAGGAGAGGTGGACACAAGGGAAAATGTGTAGAGATGTGGGTGAGAAACCAGTCACTTTAATTAAGCTTTTGTATAATAATTCACATTTTTTGTGTGTTATGCGTTAACATAAGAACATTTTACAGGTCTGACTTAGATAAAGATGTAAATGAGGTCCTTATATGTACAAACAGGCACACACGTCTACACTTAACCAACAAGGAACTCACCATGTTTGTTTCATGAGGATTTTGAAGCCGTCGGGGCAGGTGGAAGGGACAGGCAAGTGGAGGCTGTTACTGCCAACACCCCAGATGATGGCTGAGGAGTCCACATCTTTGTAGGGTATTTCGCCGGTTAGAAGCTCCCACAAGACAACTCCAAACGACCTGCATGGCAAAAATATGGCGAGACATGGAATTCACAGCTCTCTTACTTTAACTACGTCAACTTTGAGCTTTGACCATGACACTAGAGTGCCCTTTATTTCACTAAATACTTAAATAAAATAAGAAAAGAAAAGAAAAGAAAAGAAAAAGACTAGCACAGCAGGTGTTTATTGTCAAGTTTTGGGCAATTTAATGGATGATCACACTCACCAGATGTCTACTTTCTCGGACACAGGTTCATTTCGGATCACTTCCGGCGCCATCCAAGCCACAGTCCCAGCAAATGACATCTTTGTACTTTTGTCACTGAGCTCTTTGGACGTTCCAAAGTCTGAGATTTTCACAGTGTCATTGTGGGTGACCAAAACACTAAAATAAATAAGCACAAAAAACACAGTATTTTCATCTGCCTTTAAATAAAATGTTACCATGCACATGGTAAATTTGTCAGTGTACAGTGTACAGTGTATGTATATGTACAGAGTACATGTACATGTACAGTGTATGTACACTGATAATTTGTCAAGTGGCTTTCAAGCTGTGAAGTATTCTAAAAGTCAGGTTTGGAATATGATCACAGAGAGTAAAAACTCTACTCTGCGTCTGAATCATCCGATGCAGGAGTGTGACCTTTCTAGCAGATTCAGCCTCCATACTGTTGTGCTGACTAATACAGTGTTGAGCACTGCTGCAGTATAATGATATTGATTAGAGGAACAGGGCTACAATGAGAGGCAGTGGCTGCACAGGAGGAGACAGGACGCTGTGTCTTAGTCCTCCATTAAGGCTTCCAGGATATGGCCATGTCTAACTGCTGAAAATGGCATTCCTGCTAATAATAGGTCAACTGAAGAGTCATTGACCTGACTTGTCATTGCTGTTGTCTAGGAAACTATCACCAACAGGATCTTCGCTAAGTGGTAGAGAGGGAAAAGTTTTAATCACAGCTCCCAGTGGCTGCTGCAGTGAAATCAACGGGGGAGAAAACAGGCCTAGAGGTAATTGTATGGGCTTGTTAAATGTTAATAGTGATGCAAAATTTGATTGTTTATGTAAAACTCTAATGATGCAAATTATATAAATGAATAAATCCTCACAGAAATAGAGGTCACTCACTTGGGAGACTTGAGGTCTCTGTGGATGATCTTGTGGAGGTGAAGGTAGTTCATGCCGCTAGCAATGCCTGAGGCCCAGTCCACCAGCAGCCCGGGCGTGACTTTACGCCCGGCCCGCAGGACCTCGTACAGCTGGCCCTGAGCGCAGTACTCCATGATGATGCAGTAGCATGGGGCCTGGGTGCACACACCCCTGGGATAGACCAAAAACACACACACACACACACACACATGGCACAACACAGGAAAAAGCTTTGAATACATGAAGAAATTAATCATAACAATGAATACAATAGTAGCTGCCAACCATGCATTCAGTTTTCTGGACAGAAAACTTTGGTCCTAGTTCAGCTAACTGTCCATATTACACTGTGTATGTATGTAAATGTATTCTCAAACAGATAATTTATTCCCCAAATTATATCAATATCTCTTTTTGACTATATTTTGCAACATCCCACACAACACAAAGACCTATAATGGACAAAACGGTTGTAGTCTTACTTGAAGCCAATGATGTTAGGGTGCTTGAGCTTTCTCAAGTGTTTAATGTCGGTCTCCTTCTGCTCGCGCACCTTCTTGATGGCCACCTCCTCGGAGTGGAACTTGCCCAGGAAGACGGCCCCCTGCGCCCCGCTGCCGAGCCACTGCAGCTCCGAGATCTCCTCGAAGGGAACCTCCCACATGTCTAGATACACACAAGATGTCAGAAAGCTTATTCCCTCAAATGAGCATGGTTTTTCTACTAATTTATATGAATTATTATTATACTTTTTGGTCCGTCTAAACTCTTTGTAAATAAGAGATTAAATATTGATCTACCCAAATAGGTTGCGGGTTCGATCCCCGGCTCCTCCTGCTAGTGTGCTGATTGCTGAAGTGTCCTTGAGCAAGACCCTTAACCCCTAATTGCTCAAGGTGGCTGCGTCCATTGGTGTATGAATAACTGTAAGTCGCTTTGGACAAAAGCATCTGCTAAATGATGATGTACATAAACCTTGATGTCCTGATTTAATTCGAAAAAGCAAGTCAACGATGTTGTATGGGCTCAACAAATGGCATCAATTTACATTGTGCTACTAGTTTGAGCTCAGGTAAACTAGAAAAACCTTTGCCGACAGGGCGGAACATCTCACTTTATTTAATGGGTTCTGTAATTCATGTGGTTATGATTAGGTTATCCAGCTGTCCTGGCCACAGACATGTTTAATACAAGCATTTCTGTGTTCTTGTTCGTGTTCGTGTTATGTCGTGAACCCCACAGTGATGTAATTAAACGGGCAAACATTATTTTCATTTCCATATCTGATGCGGACACAAGTCCAGCTGGTGAACTGACTGACTTCAGCTTTAAGCATTAGGCTTCGCAGTCAGAAAACGCCCCATGGATTGCAAAAACAAATTCCCTCTCGGTACAATGTCGTTTTTAAACACTGAGCATCAGCAAGTGCAAGGGAGACTCTTCATTGCACCAAATGTCAAAACTAAAATATGAGAACATCTGCACACACCGTGGTTTTTGCTGAGGGCCTTAGGTCAAGATGAGTTGTCATGGATTTGAAGGACCAAATGCATTACAATCGGAAAATGTTAAAATCCTGTGGCTCATTCAAGGTTTGACATCCTATTAGTCCAATCACATTTGGCTTGCTTGGTTGTGCCTTACTTATTAAAATGCTTTCTACGTTCCCACACTGAATCCTGTTCCAACCTTGGTATGTGATTATGGAACAACTGTGGTGGTGTTGCTATGCTCCTGAATGCCGACATACCCTATTGGCGGACTCTAGTATGGCAGTTGACCAAAGATAACATATAACCCGTTTCAGTCCGGCCACATCTTATAGTCTGTACAGAGTGTCCTCCTTGGCCTTGCCTGGCGGCCGTGGAGGGACTGGAGTCTCACCTTTAGCCTGACCTCAATTCAAAACGACAGCTGTGGAAATCCACTCAAAGCAGCAATATGCTCCACCAGGGAAGGGCTATTCAATTACGGTTTCAGAGTACATTGGGAGAAATGGGAGAGGCAACTGAGGTTGATATTTGAGCGGCCTTAAAGGGGCAAGATGATTAGCACTGACCACGGTGCATCTGTCTCACAGAAGCCACACCAAGTGTAAACGTAACAGTAACGCTAACCTTGCTGTTGTAGCTTGTATTCCGTCGAGTACGTCTTCCCGATGATGTTCCAGACCGGCCGCAGACAGCCAAACAGTCCCTCCAGGAAGCCTCCGGATCCGGGCCCCGCCCTGTGGAAGTGCAGCTTGATGTCGTCGGGATGATGATGGTGGTGGTGATGTCGGTCCCCTCCGTTGTGGTCCACGGGACAGTCCCCCTCTCCGGTGTGCTCCTCCCCCCCGCTGCCGCACCCCCCGTGCTCGCAGGATGCCGGCGACCCGGCCTCCTCTTGCTCCTGGAGCTGGAGCACGCTGTTGTCAAAGTGACCCCCCTCGCTCCGCGTCGAGTCCACGCTCAGGGCGGTGTTGGGGGGGCTGGTGCCCCCCAGGACAGAGTCCTCGTCCTGGCCGGGGGGCTGCAGTGTCTGTAGGGGTACGGGAAGGTGCGTGGGAGGGGCGAGGTCTGTGATAATCTGAGGGGGCAGGATACAGGTAGGGGCTTGCGGCGACTGCGTTTGAGAGTTTGGCGCGTTCGATTTCTTTGCAGCGTCCCCGACCACAGTGAGTTTAAGCTCCTCCTTCAGTTTGCCCACCAGCAGGCTGGGGCAGGAAGTCCAGGAGAGCACCTCGGGGGAGCTACCCATGGTGCCGTGCGTGTGCATGGGCCGCCCAGTGAGGACGATCTGGGTGTGGTTCTAGCACGGCCTTAAAATCAGAGTGTTAAAAATCACCTGTAGAATGCAGATAGAAGAGAAGAGAGGAAGAGAGATTAACTTCACGTACAGTCCAGATCGATTGTGGAACGCAGATTACAGCAGAATTCACTGTTAAATCCATTAGGTCGATTGTAGACAACACAACATACACACATCACTACACGTTGCCCAGGCTGACCGTTGCTCCAACAAAGAGAAACTCAATCCCTTCATTTCCTCTCATAGATCCAGGGGATTTGGAGAGCTTACATTAATGATGATTATTTTGAACCATACAGCATCAACTCTGCAGCAGGAGGGAGGAGAGAGAGAGCGCGCAAGGGGAGGAAAGAGAAATACCGGAAATACTGTAACATAACAGCAGAAGAATCACAGCTGATGAATGGAAGACAACGCAGAAGAGATGTAAATATTGTGATTCTCAGAGACAGTTGCACTGACAAAGACACACACAAACACACACGCACACCAGAGTTTCAGCTATGTTTGTGTTGTGGAGCGTTAGCGGGAGCAGCAGTAGCAGGGATTAAAAGCATGGCTGCGTATTAGGAGTGCTGAGAGTGAAACATCTGGCACGCACCGCCCGCTCCCACTGCACAACTAGATGGGACCGGGCGGCAGCCGTCGCTGGCCCACAGAGAGACGCACCGAGTACACACTGGCTGCTCTGCCATCCCTGACCCACCAGGAGAGAAAATCCACAGCATCCTAATCTGCCTGCCGCTGTTACGCAAGCCGTTGCCGAACTGGGGTGGGGGGCTGATTACCGGGACACTGTGAGAAGGGGTGATAGGTTGATCTAAAATACTACCTTGGGCATTTCTTAACCTGGCGCAGCCACTGACTTTTAAATAGCGCTATGATTCTGCAGAGCCGTGTAAGGCTGGACGATTTATAACAAAATCAAATATCTAAATATTTTTTTTACCAATACCTCAATATGGATAATTTGACATTTTTTGGGAGATGACAATTGGTGCTTTTATAAGATATTTAGACACAAGGAAAACAATCATTATTAATGTGGATTGTACTGTATGACCAAGCAGGTACATGTAGAGGCATTGACTAGAACAGTGGAACAGTCTATGAAATTCAAAAAACAGCATTACTTTACTATAATTCAGCCTTTAAGAGCAGGAAAAGACAACATTCATTCTGCGTTACAATATTATGATTAGAATTCCAAACGATATCTAGTCTCATATCACAATATCAATATTATATCAACATATCGCCCAGTCCTAGAGCAATGTACTGTATATAGTTGCAACTGGTTCAGATGTTTGAATTAAATGTATCCATACACCCAACTTCTATACGACTGCACTGGCCACTCTGTGACCAGAGCATGTTAATATGAGAGTGTTTTTACAGTCTTTTTACTTTAATGGCGAATGGCAAAAATAAAATCTTAGATAAAATGACTAAACAGCATGAAAATCCATTGACATTACCGCCGATAGAAGTTATGAGGTGGCTCACCGAAAGTCTGAACCCCCCCTATGACAAAACTGTACCACTTTGAAGATCTCGTTGTTTTGAATTGACTTGACCTTGGCAAAGCAGCAACATCCCCCTTGTGATGTGCGGATGACCTTTTGGATACCAGGGACACTAAATAGTTTGAATAAGTAATAATAATATTAATGTACACTGAAGTTGCTGTCACTGCCCGATCTTTTGACTCATAATTGATCACAACTCCCCCCCATCCCTGCATGCTCCTATGGCCCGTTTTGACCTTGGGCCCAGCCAAGATCTTCGCCGCCAGAATAAGGCTTCAAACATAATCTTTGTGTTACAATCTTCTTTCTCTTTGTCTGTAAATTGTCTCCTACTGTACCTTGATTTCTTTTTGCCAAACCCAGTCTGAAAATCTGTTTGCTGGTGATCCCTGTGTTTCAGAAAGTATGTATACTTTATAAGAGTAAAGATGCCCTGGTTGTGGCACAAACAAGCATTAACTGTGCTTGTTTACCGATCCAGGCAAGAAAAACCCAACATGAAGCACTAAATCAATTTCAGCGTAAATAATACTTTATTTTTTTTCTCTCCCTTCGCCCCCACAAGGACATGGCCTTTGAAATCCAATCAACGTTAAGGGAATTGAGAGGAGATGCCATGCCGGTACAGTGGAGAGAGCAGAAAGAGCGAGACAGGGAGGAAGATAATAACAGAGATAATGACAGTGTACACTGTACAGTAGGAGAGCAAAGTCCACAGAGAGCAGCGGCCTGTCTCTATGTAATGTGGCAGCGGGCTAACCAAAACCACTCTTTGTTCACCACCCTACAGTACAGTATACATTTTTGCCTGCTTGGAAACAAACAGCAGCATAATCAAGCTCTACTGAACCACGTCCCTTGCATAACAGTGAACTTGCAATGCGCAGACACCCATCCTGGACTTGGTGGTTTATGTGTGTATGCATTTGTGTTTGCGTGAATACAGTATGTGTATGCATGCACTTAAGAGTGGTTGTGGGTAGATATGAGTGTTTATGTATATCTACTAGGGGTAACCTGAGCGCTGTGAGAGTGGAGTTTCTGCCAGGAGCTCATCTATTATGCAAGCCTGTCTTTTAGCAGGCTGCTGAGAGTGCAGGGGAAGGAGAGAATGCTCTCTCAGGTATCCAATAAATCCGTCCCTTCCACAGCTCGAGACAACCGAGCTCTGCGGACAGAGGCCCGCGCTGTAATTCCACCCTGCTCCAGCTCCTGCATGCTGCCTACTGACGTGGGCCGCAGTGGGTGGATGTGGCGGCTTTGATAGGAACACACACACACACACCTACACATATACTGTACCTACACATATACTGTACGGACCTGCCCAGGTAACTACATAGCCATAGACACAGGCACAAACATATACGCACACGCACACACACACACACACATACTGTATATATATGCATTTATGTCTACACACATACATATACATACATATCTATAATGTCTATATATGTATGTATTTTGACACACGTGCCCAAACACATATTGTAGATATGCGTAAGTATGTACATACATGATATTGATGACCCAATTAGGTCTACTCAGTTATTCAGCATGAATAATATTCATGCAAAATACGAGCACAGCATGGTAGAAATGAAGGCATCAGTTTTTCAGTCAGACTGATGCTTCATCTCATTTTCTACCGTGTGCCCGATGTCCTTTCTACGCTAATGAGCAGGATTTAGACTCTGTCTGCACCACTACATCTGATACCAAGACTCGGAAACAGTCCGTCCCATTAATCTCTAATGGGACGGACTGGGAAATGGGAAAACCATGAATAATGTCTACAGCCAAACAACGGTGGCTGTAGCCCCATGGTGTCATTTACTGAGTCATTTATTTACAGGATTTTCCGAAGTGCCTGCAACTGGGCGAGAATTAAAGCATAAACTAGTCTGACTAACATATATACATACCACAAAAGAGAGTTTCACCCAGCATTGTCAAAATCAACTAGAAAAAGGAATAAAAAAAGTCGAGAGAGAGGGAGGAGGAGAGAGAGAGAGAGAAAGAGAGAGAATTACCAGGGACTGAGCCTTTAATCCCACTACAGGACTCTTGTTTCCGTCCCGTACAAACAGACTGAATTCAGACCGCTCCTTCTGAATACACACAATTACTTTCACTTACTCTCCCTTAAGGACGCTGCCATCCCAGCTCACAACAGTATAATATATTATGATATATACAGGCATGGGGCATTGGCAGGGAAAACTGTTATCAGCGTGTGACAGTACCACGTCTGTGTGTGTGTGTGTGTGTGTGCGTGTGTGTGTGTGTGTGTGTGTGTGTGTGTGTGTGTGTGTGTGAGAGAGAGAGTGTGTGGGAGTGAGTGCGCACCACGCGTGCAGCAGCTGGTGTGGCATTAGGATCAGATTCAGACAACACATCCAAGTGCATGTATACACACAGAGGGACAGATAAAGACAGGCACGCACACACACACACACACACACTTCTGGCAGGATCCAATAATCCCTCTACTCCCAGCAATCCGCTGGGGAGAGCAGTTCTCGCTCTGTAGCACTCAGAAAATGCCAATTTGATCCCTCTGATTTGCTTTCAGGGAACATTCAATAACATGATTGGGCCTTCCATGAGATCTTAATATGGCAAGAAAAACAGAATGGGACGCAAAGGAGGATGGAGCAGTCAAATAACCACTAACTTGCAAGTTACAATCACTATCGCACCAAAAGAAACACAGACACGCACACGCATAGAGCTACAGACACAACACAGAGACAACACACACACACGGGGGCATCATCTGTGTCGCTATCACTCTGGTCCTCATTAAGGGTAGCCCCACTGGGCCCCGTAGGGGAACCACGCTTTAGTTAACAGCTGCTCCAACAACAGAGGACCAATTTAAACCCCTTCCCGGCTCATCATTCACATGTTACCATGTCAACACCGCATCCAGCCCGACCTTCTGCCACCAGTCACACTCAGCTTCCTCCGCCACACCTCTCAGGTTCAGGGGATGGGGGTGGTGGAAAGCCCAGCGTCTGCGTTGTATTTGTCAAGACAGCTGAGGCGCGGATACAAATTAAAGTCAGAATGGCTTGAAAATGTTGGTCGCAAAATCATGCTTTTTTTTAGGGACGAGCAATTCATCAGTCAGCTGCAATGACACATGAAAAAAGGTGTCATTGGTATCGGGACTAGATCAACGACATGCTTTAAAGAGAAGCGCTTGAGAGAAGGGGACTGAACAACTTGTCATTAACAGTTCACTTTAACAAGCTACTTGGTGCTTTGAACTGTATGTGGACATTTATAATTCACAACTTACATGCTACTTTTGTGAAGAAGAAATACCCTATCATACAATTGGAGTTCATCATCTGAAACCTCTGCGTCTCATCATTTGTACAATACAAGAACAAGTTGAAAGTATAAAAAAACCTACATGCTTAAAACCTTGTGAAAAACGGAATTAATTTGTGCACATTTCCAGGTTTTCATTTTCAGCACATGGAAGACAGTGCTGGAGGATGGTTGTGACTACAGCCTA
>OMKR01019429.1:20839-31802 GCA_900302355.1 Cyttopsis rosea | reverse complement strand
GCCGTGTCGCCGCCTTTCACGGTGCCGAACAAACCTCCGCAGCCTCCCCCTGACCCGACCGCCGCCGTCGCCGCCGCCGCCGCTGCGCTCCCTGGAGCACCTCCATCTTTCCCGGCGGTCACATCGTCGGCTTCGTCTTCGCGACGGCGCTTCTTGGACTCCGAGGGCGGCGACGTGTTGAAGGAGGAGATGGTAACGAACGGCACTTTCCTCGGTTCTGCCATTTGACGCGGCCGCGCGGAGACTCCGCTGAACCGCCGCTGAAACCGGAGATGGTGGACACCGCAGCTAGCAGGGTGCGGGGCTAGCCGGAGCTTCCTCGGGCAACACAATGACTTTTAGCAGCCGTCCGTCGGATTAGTCCGCGCTGCAGCTTCCTGTGCTCATCCCTGGCAGCCTGCGGGGGGTTAAAATGGTAGGAAATGGTAGTTTAATGTGTTTCCGTGGAATGATCGGCTAACTACCGCAAGGAGCCATCTTGATCGTTATTATCATTATTCAGTCAACGGGGCGTGCGCCCGGACGGAAAGCGGAAGCGGAGGAGAAAGAGAGCGATGCTTCAGCCAATAGCAGCGCAGGACACGCCCCGTGGACACGCCCACTCCACAGACAAGCGCGAATGTGGAAAAAAAAAGCGATTGTTCTCCCGCACGCGGGATGTTTTGACTGGCTTTGTATGAAGACCACCGCGATAATAAAGCGTTAAAAACACACATACCGTCTATAAAGGTGGCGCGTTGTGACCGTTGAGGGGCAACGTATAACTCAGTAGAGCAAGATTCGATATCAAATAATTCAGATCAATGTATTGACATCAAATCTATAGTTGATATTCACTTGGAAACACTGCCCATTTTCAGTAACATCATATATTACGATACGCGCCATGTTATTTGTTTACAATTGGTACAAACTAAAGCAGGCGAAGTTGAACGCACGCACGGGCTTTGCTTCCAATAGTCGGTGTATTGTGATGTTGGCAGGCATGTTGTGTATTAATACATCGACAATATATTTGTTGACTTTTGTGTCATGGGAACGACAGTAATACCTGTAATAATGGAGAGTAGTGTTTAAAAGTTATATCAATATGATTTAATCTACATGTAGCTTAAAACATGCAACTATTTTAAGTCGTTTGGTTTGACATCACTCCCCAAATGTTATCAACAGGGAACGATTGTGAAGTTTTGACGGTTGCTATGCGTTGCTATGGACTCCGGTCGCCATTTTGGGAGGAGCGCTTCCGTTTAATTGCGTAGAGAAATAGGTAAAATATACAAAAATGGAGAAAAAGAAGGGTCGAGCTTTCACACAAAATGGCTGCAAGATTTTCCTGTGGCGCTTTTCCACCCGATGAGGCTTTCAAAGACGCCTTTTAACTCACAAACTCGCCGGCCGACATTCACAGTCAACGCGGGTGATCCTCCCAATATGGCGGCTGGCTCCAGCAATGTGACGTCAGCTCCGCGTTCCCTATAGTGGGATTACAAAATGGTGGGATGACATTCACTTGACCATGTGGTGGAAGACGCCGCTGAGGGGAGCTGCCACAGGGTGGGGGGGACACAACAAAGCTAAACCTCTTCCAATGGAACTCCGAGGAAGGGACCGCGTGTCAGAGGCGGAATTCTCGAATTATCTGGAGAGAAGGGTCCAGTAGCAAGCTTCCCCGAGGAAACTTCCTCCGGTGAAGCTTCAGTTCAGAATTTAAACGGCTCCGTTGTGTTGTCACATTCATAGGCCTCTACCGTGGGTGAGCAATGTTGGCTGGAAGCGCAAAGCCAATAAAATAAGCAATATAATATTTACCCTTTACCCGGTTGTGTCTCTTTCTATGGAAACTATGGAACATTACGTTGCTTTAAACGACGTAATGTGTATTATGTGAAAACACGTGCAAAGTGGTGGGGTCAGGCTGCACTCGGCACTTTATTTGCATTTCTCCGTTCGGTTTCTCACATTTAATAGACTTCTACTGTTTCCCGCAAGTACTACGGTTCGCCCCGGTGTTGCCATCTTGCCCTGAAACCAAGCCTCCTGACGTCAACGCCGCTCCGGTGAAATTAAGGTAAAATAACGATAAGATAACACTGTTCAACTCGGGTGCAGGACTTACCCTCCTTGTCGTTTCCAGTCACGGCTTTGGCTTCTATTTAGTTGATATTGAAGGTGTCCTCGGTTTAGAAAGAAGTTAAAAATATGTGTGTGTGTGTATAATATTAACTGATCTAATGCTAAACAACAGGAGTACTAGTAGACGTCAGATTGATCATAGGTGTAGCTGAGGTAGAGGGGGACTTTCTTAAACGGCTGCAATAGTAAAATGCATTGTCTGCTATGAGAATTATGTAAGTCCCATCAAAGGAAGCTGAGATCAGGAAGACAGTATTTGTATATAGTGTGTTTGGTGTTGCCCCAACTTGCCTTTATGTTCTCAGTGAATGTTGTTCTATTTTGACGCTCCTTTCCCAGGATGAGAGGGGGCAAGGTCTGGTTAGGCCCACTAGCCGAGGGACCAACAAAGTTGTTGAAAAGTTCCCGATTTCAAATCATTATGTTGCAACGGGACAGAAGGTTTTGAAATGAACTCACAATTCAACAAATGGCTGTTTTGGTGGTTTGTATGAAAGTGATTATTTTTTTGTGTGCCTTATGCATGTGCCTCGTATGGGCTCTGTCCTTCTATAGGAAAACATCCTGAGTGCAGTACATATCATGAAATAATACATATCAAATAAACCCTTTCAACATCAACCATGATGAATTTTGGTATTCTTTCTTGGAGCCCAAACAGCCACTAAGAAAAACGGATCAAATTACACACAAAAAAGGTCTCATACGGAAGCAGACACGCCTTTGCTGCGATAAAAGATGACTAGATTTAGCCGTTCCTCTGCAGGAAGCACCTGTAAAGCGCCTTCCACGTCATGAAAATGCCCAGCAGACAAGGAGCAATATTGGCTTTTCCTACCATTTCAAGGGTCGTCTCCATTTAAGTTATGCACACAAAGCTCTTGCGGAGATGTCCAACAGGTGCAGAGAAATACCAAATGAGTAAGACTAATGTATGCACCTAATGTAGGAATAATTCCTTAAAATGTTCATCCATTAGTAATGGTTTATAAACATGAAATATTAATCCCTGAAAATTCACCATTGAGCATATGGCCCTCATGATTTAAGCCTTAGGTTTACTCAATGACTCCAATAATGACTGACTTTCCTCAGTGCAGGCTTTGCTACCGTCTGCAGCACCATTTTAGAATCATCTGCCTGATACAGGACACAGCCATCTCCTCTGGAGCAAAGCCCACAGTTATTAGGCAGAATAACAAATTGCTTGTTCAAGCATCAGCCAGTTTCACTCTAGAGTCAGAAACTTCAAGGGAGATTAGAGCCTGCTAACCAAGTTCTTTAGTCAAACTTGTACATTAACCCATTTAATATGCTTCAGTTGCATTTCTCACATGGCAATGCTGCAGGTGCTACATTATTTAGATGAAACAACAAACCCTGTTCCCAGAAAACTATACACTGATTTTGACAAACAATAAGAACAAAATCCAAGTCACAAGTCAATGCGGCAGAAACAGCCGTTTTATTTTGTTTAATTCCAGTCGGCAGTGGCTCCACCCCAGTCGGAGGCCTGGGCAGTGGGAGCTGCAGACCAATCCTCTGTGGCAGGCTGGGCACTCCAGTCCTCTGCAAGAGAAAATAGATAAGCACTCACATCTGGCAACTCTGTTTAGGATTTTCAGTAGCGACAACAAACATGAGAATACTTCACCTCCAGCTGGCTTGACGGGAGCAGCGGCTGGGAGAAAAACAAAAACAATTATTTTTTGCTGTAGCAGCACAAAATGCTACAAAGAGAAGGGTTCTTAATAACTGCATTGTATGCTCTTACCAGCGGGGAACTGCTGGATGGGCACAGATGGTACAGCCACACCCTCAGACCAATCTGCTACCTCAGGCTGGGCAAACTCAGCCGCTGGGGCAGTCCATTCTCCTTGGAACTCCTCCTTACCCACAGCCTTCTCAGCAGCGGCCTGCTCCTCCTTCTCAATCTGAAACATTAAGATCAGCATTAGTATATATGCTTTGACATGAACATTCATTTTAATATGCAGACCAGAGACAGAAAACTTGTGGAGTTGGACAGTAATCTGGGACAGTTTTACCTCCTCTGGATCTCTGTAGAAGTACAGATCAGGCATCACTTCCCAGGGGTGCTCCCTGGAGATGGTTCCCCTCATTCTCAGAACCTCCCTGGCCAGCATCCACCACATCAGACCCACAGAGTGGTGACCCTGTAACACAGAATGACCAACTCTAAAATTTGTCAACCAACTAGACTTGTTTGTAGACCAGAAATCTAGTTGAATGTTTTTTGACTGACACTACAAATACATAATTTAGCTTAATGTAGCAAGACTTATCCGAACACCCCCATTTGGAGAAGAGAGGACAGGATTAAGAACTTGCATTTCTGTTGCACACATCCTACACCCTGCACTCCACAGACAGGACAGCGCCGGGCTCTAGCTGTGTGCAAGATCAAGTCTGACCGCTAGGTTTGACTCAGCAAATTAGTCTCACCTTGTTGTTGCATGGGATGGCGATGTCAACGTATTTCAGTGGAGAGTCCGTGTTGCACAGAGCGATGCTGGGGATGTTGACATAGGAAGCCTCAGTCAGTGGCTGGTGGTCGGCACGGGGATCGGTCACAATCAGAAGGCGGGGCTCCCTGAAAGCTGCCTGGATCTGATTGGTGAAGGTTCCTGGGGTGAAACGCCCATGGAAGGTGGTGGCACCGGTGGCAGAGGCAAATTTCAGCACAGCTCTCTACAGGTAGAAATATTTACAAGGCGTCAATAAATTAAACTCCTTAAGAATTTGCAGCACTTCGCTTTATACACGTTGAATATTGTGGCTATGGCTACTATCAAACGCCAGTCATTGGACAGTTGTCCTCTTGGTGTCAGTGAGAGCCCAGCCTGAATACTTTCGCACACCTCCAACACCTCAACATCGACATCAATGCAAGGCTTTAATAATGTGCATACAAGATGTGGTCAACAAACAAAAAACATTGACTTAGGAGGAAAGAAAAACATTTGCCTTGACTGTACCATTTGGTTTCATGTATGTTTAAGAATTTGTATCAAAGTCAGGTACATCGTTTATGCCGAGAGCTATATAATTTAAGTGGGAAGAAAGATCATTTAAATTCCAACACTACTTTGATCCCATTACAGTCTTGGAATGGCTCGTACTCAAACCATTTTTGAATGATTGACGGCGACAAACACTGCAATCCTACCTGCCCGGTGTTCCTGGAGGAGATGACACAGACATCAGCTGGGTTCTCAATGGCAACGATGGCCCTGGCGGCCAGCAGCAGCTTCTCCCAGGTCCTCCTCAGATTAATGATGTACACACCTGCAGATCAGTGTTTACGTGAGGATCTAAAGAGTACAGGACCTATAGCACGTAATGCTTTTATTCAACATTGCACCAGTTTTTCAGTCACAATACAGAATTAAACAAATGCTCACCGTCGCTTTTTCTTTTGTAGACATATGACTCCATCTGGAAGTCCATGTTGGTACCTCCCAGATGTGTTCCTGCCGCCAGGAACTTGAGCACATCCTCCTCCTTCATTTGAAGGACATCCAGACCTCCGGACATCGTGACCGCTTTCCCTGAGTTACGAGTGACGGGAGAGCTGGGAAAGGGAAGGCAGTCACGGACAATCAAAAACAATACACTACATCATTTAACACAAGCTTTTGTCAGAAGCGACCTACAGTGGGTACATTTTCTGGAACATTACCTGGCCACAAATGCATATCCAGTATCAGCCAGCTAAAGCGCCTCTTGGAGCTAAGAGGCATTAGTATAGTTGAGTTTTATTTAGTTTTAGTAAAGGATAGAGATTAGAGCCTGAGCGATATATCGTAGATTTTTTGACTTTTTCGACCACATCAGGATCAGCAGTTATGCAGCCGATGTGTCCGATTTTAAAATAAGTATAATTTTAAAAAATCATAATTTACCATGTACTCGTCTGTTTTACACTACTTTTAAGTTACTCTCCAAAATAAGCGCAGAAGCCAAACTAGTAATTATAAATCCATGTTTGTTTCCACTCGTGTTTAGACAGACCTAGCAGGAAGCCATGCTGGTTCATGGGAAACTGAAAACTAAACCATGCAACTGACTCGCTGGAACTCGGAAAAAAAATATATTTTCCGTTTTTTTATCCATCAAAAAGTTGTTTTTATTATTTGTTCATGAGTTAAATGTTCTAAAATATAGAAACTTTAATAAAATTGAAGTCAAATTGATTTGAAGTTTTTGAACTTTGACAAAACATTTGTCAATGGAGATCAGTGAGCTGGGACTCTCCAAAATCGGTCCGGCTCTAAGATGTTGAATTTGGTGCAATTGGGACACAACACGCGCAAGTAATTAATACATTTTGATGAGCAGAACAAGCATGTTTGTCTGGCACTGCAGGGTGGGTGCCCGTTCCGAACAGGCATGTTGTGTTCGTACACTTCGCGACGAAGCTTAAGTTAAGCTCCCGATTCGCAGGGTTTGTTTTCATGGTGCGTTCAAAATCCTCGGAATTTCGACTTTTGTCGAAGACGCGGACCACCTAAGCCAGGTCTGGATCTGTACCTACAGCAGTCAATCTACTGTACATATAGTAGTCAGACCTGGACTACATTACAACAAGCCTGTATTACATTTTACGCTAACTTCAGCGTCGTCACTTCGTAAAGATATTGTGAAATAATTTACTCATCGAGTTGCTGAACACGGGTTATTCTACATTCTAAACAGCTCCAACTCAAGAATTCTTGGTAAAATACACTAGGTGAGCTGCCTTCGCAGGAACGGGCGGACACGCCGACAGCGAGGCGCATGGCGGCCATGACATAGCTTAGCATGTAGCTTACAATTGAAGAAAGGGGGGGAAATAAGCTCACGTCGAGGCTGACCCCGCGACAAGCACCACAGTGCGGCATGGATAACTAACCAGGCGTCCTGCTGCTAACTTCCCCTGCCTCCGTTTATCACGTTTTAAACCATAAACGGACCCATTTAAAACTCACCACGAAACAACGCCGTATAGAAATCTGACCACACGGTGAGAAAGAGGGCGCTGGGCGGAAATGACGCGTATATATACCACCGAGTCCTCGCCTGTGATTGGTCGGTTCCTTTTTTGTGTGTCGCGGCAGAGCTCGCGTTGCAGTTTGGTTCCGTGTCCACCAGATGGCGTGTTCACCGTGCGCCGTGTTAAAGGTAACCAGAGGTCGGATGGCTCTCCCATATTAAGACAATGGGGATGGAAAGACCATATAAGACAATGCCGAGACGCTGACATGTGGGTTAAAGACTGACCCTGTGTCGCAACTGTATTTGCTCGAGATAATGAGTTCTAGGTGAAGGTATGACAATATGTACACAGTGACAGTGCAACATGTGGAAAAAAACATTTCAACATAAATGAAGATTTTGTTATATATTGTTGTTTTCTACGGTATTGTAAACAAGCAAGTTACACGCACTTAAGACCCCCCGTGCAGCAGGTGTATTTTAATCACATGGGTTTCTTTTTTAAAAAATTTTTTAGTGTATTTTGGGTGTCACGGTGGTATCCGTACCCTGTTTTTAATTTATTTCATTATTTTAATAATTGTATTAATCTACTTTGTAAATGCATTTTGCTTTGCTTGCTTTACTTTCATTGTTTCTATCTGATGGCCTTCTTTTAATGTGAAGCACCTTGGGTTACATGTCGTGTATGAAAGGTGCTTTACAAATAAAGGTTGTTTAAGATTTGTAATCAGTTCATTTGCAATATATTGAGACCCAGTCTGCGTCATGCCCCCCCAAGTGTGGAATATTGATATAAAAAGCCACAACAATTGCACCAAATCAAACATATTGTAGAAGAAGGATTTATTAATCACACATTTACCACACACATGCGGAGGGTGACACACACACACACATGCAGAAGTGGCGAACGATGAGATACAGTCTCTGCATTTATCCCATCCTGGCCGTCCTTCCTCCAGGGGCAGCCAGGAGCAGTGGGCAGCCCTCACTTTGTCGGCGCCCGGGGAGCAATTCCAGGTGGTGGGTCCATGTCGTGGTCAGGGACAGGACAGGAAGTGTTCTGCATGTTTTTAGTCGGGGTCCTTATGTTGGAGGAGACCCAATGCGAATGTCGTGTCACCACTCCCACTCTTCTGCTTATCTCTGTCTCTGGGCCCCACGCTGAGTCTACGGACGCCCTGTCCTGGCTGTCCCGTGTAACCCAGCGAGCCCTTCTGTGAACTCTGCATTAAATAGATAGAAGAAAGAAAGCTAAAGTGGAAAAACTCTGCGAGCCAAGTGAATAGGGAGTGGAAATATGATTCTAGGTTGAGCAACACTTCCTGTCATATCTACTTTGTCATGGTGACCCTTTATCCCCAGTTAGTTTAGTGTGTCATGTCATGTGGAACAGCCCCCCGCAACCTGTTGAATAATTTACAGTGAAAATAGATGAAGTATCAAACCAGGACATTCATTAATAAATACAGAACTATGTACTGTGACAAAAAACATTTCTTTAAAAAAAGTAAATATTTTAATGCAGAAAATATCACACAATATAACTATACATGATACAAAGAATGCATACTGTCTGGCAAAATAACTTTGTTTTAAGTCATATTGACTGTAGGAGCAGGACAGAAAGCTCAGCTTATACTATGTTAAAACAGGTTTTATTAGACTTACGCAAGTATGATGACACAGTTCACCATTTCCAGACAGGCTGCCACTGCTCTCACACTCTCCAGTTTTAATAGCAGAGGTTCAGGTTAAAGTGCATTGCATAACTTCTAATCTTGATCTGGCAGGTACTCTGAGCAATAAATTAGTGTTCCATGTCAGTTATTATTATCATTATTTTAGGCTACGTAGACAAGTTACAAAGGCTGTGGCAGCACAAATGAGGGACCAACACCTTGGCGGCCCTCAAACATGTCAGTCGATCAATGGGATGGAAACATCCAGTGCCGTGCATGCTACTCTAGGCAGACATTATTTTAATTTTCTTGATGCATAAAGTAGGTGCTCATCTTAAATACTGTTCAATCCAAAATTTTGATTCGTATTCTTTTCACATTTTCGTGCAACAAGAGGGTTCTTTCACCCGTCAGTAATATAAAGCAACAAGTCTTTGCTGCATCTGTTCATCAATCTGGTGCCTCACCAAACAAAGTCAACATTAAGACGCCATCGACACCCGACTCAAGCCGTCTTTAGCAACATAACACTGGATTCATTTCTTCCAGCACATTCAGTGACATGACACTCCTTCTTTCTTTTCTCCTTGGTTTCTCTTTCAACATTCGCTGGCAGCTCTCCCCTTCAGGACTTCAGTCCGATGTGGGACATCATCTGCTCGTACACTGTCCATGCCATGGCGGCCATCATGGTCCTTCTCAGAGAGCGTGGGACGGCGCCCCTGAAGAACCCCTTGAACCCGTGCTCCTACGAGATAAGCGGAGGAAAACAGGAAAAAAATGGTTGAAAAAATAAATTAATGTGACATGATGTATTACACTGAAAATCTGTTCACTTAGAAAATGAGAATAAAGCAAAAAGGTTGCAAGTCAATTTATGTACCGGTAAAAAAGTGACTTCATCAGGGTGTCACTTTATGAATTCAAACAACGCAGCTTAATGAAGTGTGAATATCTTCTTAATCGTAACATTTTTTCAAGTATTTTTCAAGATGAAATGTAAAGTTTTTCTGCACATACAATGACTTTGCTGCAACAAGTCAGTCAGCCCGTATAGTCTGTATCGGAAGCAGGTTGTGTCCACATTCTTACAGCATTGACACGTGGCCTAGCGAGACACTGGAAGAAGCATTGAGAAGACATGGTGGGCAGAAGAAGAAGGGAAGAGTTACCGTGAAGATGTATCTGATGGCCTCGGCAGTCCTCATCTGTGCATTGACCTGGACGTGGGTCTTGACCACGTCAGCAGGTTGGGTGAGGAGGGAAGCCAACACCCCGGCCAGGACGCCGCAGCTGAAGTTAGCCAGTGGGGCGTAAGCGGACACGCTGATCTCTGATGGGGAAACAGTAGTAGAGATCTACCCAACCATCGCCAAATAGTGGAATCTAACCTGAGAAACTATGTCTCTAGACAGGGCTGGGGGCGGGGCAACTGGAATAAGATTATATAGTGGAATAGTGCATGTGTTCTTCAAGATTTCTGTACATGGTTTTTTTATTTTATTTACTTGCCTATTCCCTTGATGATATACTGTATTTACTGCCAAGACTGACAATTGTATTAATATGTACTTTTTATTATACTTGAAAAACCCCAATAAAAATATTGTTATATATCTCTAGTTACAGAGCAGTTTCATCCCAACAGCAGCAGTTCTGTTGGGATGCCGTACCTTTGGGCAGTGAGGCTTTGGTTTGGCTGTAGAACATGACGTAGATGCCTGAGAAGGGAGCGTCTCGGAGGAGAGTGGGCATCAGGCCAGAGAACAGAGCACGCGGTCCCTCAGTTCGACACACGCTGCGCAGAGCTCCTGCCACGCTGCCGTAGTTAAACCTGCCGCTCTGAAATGGAAAAACAATCATTTTAATGCCTTAAACAGGGCACTCCTTTACACATTAATCATAAATATAACCCTTTATGCCGGTTATGGCACTGTGCTCACCTCGAAGCGTGTCTTGATGACGGTGACGGGCAGCATCAGGATGCCCGCCACAGTCCTGGCCCCACCGCCCAGCAGCACGGACTCCAAGGCCCCCGGGTTCCTCTCCAGGAAGAAGTGCTGCTTCAGGGAGTTGTAGATGCTGAAGTAGATGCCCACGCCTGGGATCGTCCGAACAAAAGACTGGAGAGGGGGAAGCGGGGG
>OMKR01019429.1:1808-20819 GCA_900302355.1 Cyttopsis rosea | reverse complement strand
GGAGAGGAGTGGGGGGGGGCATGGATTCTCAGCCACCACAGAAAGAAATAAGATGAATGGGAGAAGAGACAAGTAGTGGAAGGCTGCACTCACCGGTGACACCCCTTTCCACAGTCCCAGCAGCTTCTCTGTCCGCACCACGCTGAGGATCACCGTGACCATTCCCACTCTTGCTGAGCTGGAGAAGAAACAGGGGTATAGGGACAGTTAGTGCTATGGATGTGGAAATAAATAACATCTCCTTAACTACGAGTGATTCCATTAAGATTAGTTAACATAAGGGCTGTTTTTTCAGGTTTTTCTGAGTTCAGGCCAGGGACTGCTAGTAAAATTCTCGTATCATATAGAATGTGATGCAATGCTGTAAACTGAAAGGCCAAAGGACACCAGGAGCCAGATTGTTTCCCAATCTGGGACATTCCATTCCCTGGATATAAATGATTCCACCAAATATTATATAATAATGTGTGTTTGCTCTACAGTGACTCACCCAGGTTGCATGCTGCTCTGCAGGGTCTGCAAGCGGGTCTTGACCAGGTCGAGGGGCTGAAACAGCAGCGTGGAGCAGGTCCCACTGAGAGAACCACACATGAAGGCTTTGATGGCGGGGTGAGCCTGAGAGGTTGAAGGAGGCGGGGATTAAGTCAAATTCACATTAAATTGGACATTAAAGTGATAGTTTGCCTTTTTTGAAGTGGGGTTGTATGAGGTATTTATACATGGTCAGTGTATTACCTGTAGTAGATTGTGGTTTGCGCGCTCCCAGTTAGGAGAAGCGGACACAGACTGCTGCTCGCAAGCTGAGGAATGAATTGGTGCAGACGGGGCCAGCACAAAAACATATTTTAGCCACCTAAAATATCAATATCAGTTTACGCATACGCTATATTTTGAATATTTTCACTGCTTTATCTTGCCGTCGACAGCCCTTTCATTTGGCCCTGCATTTTCTCAACCGTAGAACTTCTGTATTCCTACGCATCAGCACACCTATGCAGCGCACTGTATTACGTGTGCGCTGATGAAAATATTTTTTAGCTGGGCCTATTTTTTTTTTTGGTGGCTAAAATACATTTTTCTGCTGGTCCCGTCTGCACCAATTCATTCCTCAGCTTGTGCGCGGCAGTCTGTGTCCGCTTCTCCAAACCGAGAGCGCGCAGACCGCAATCTACTGCAGGTAATACACTGACTGTGGATAAATACCTCATACAACCCCACTTCAAAAAAGGCAAAGTATCCCTTTAAAACGTATTTTTCAGATGAAAAGAAAAATATGGGGCTATTATTGTAGCAAAACAATTTACAAATGTGTGAGTGGAGAATTGTGTAACTATCTCAATCCGTGTGTGCGTAATCAGATTTGTAAATGTGTAAAATAATCTCTAAATGCGTACTGAGATTTGTGAATGTGTACAGGAATCTGTTTGTGTGTAATCACATTTGTAAAACAGGCCTCTCCATTGGCTGTCTTTTGCTACACCTCTGCCGTGGCAGAGATCTGCAAATGCGTGTTTGTCTGTGGAGGGTCGAAAAAATGAAAATAGAGAAAATATTCACTCTCAACATGACATGAATAACATCTCATTTCTGGCACGTCACGGAAACATAGTACCTTTAACGGTGAACAAACAACGTTTATTTTAACACGTATAACTCGATTTTGAACTACAAAGAACCAGGAAAAAAGACAACAATTTGGTGCGCATTTGTCCGGTTGATTTTGCGCAAAAAAGCTCCGCGGGGAGAGGGAGTGGGAGCGCTGGCAGCTGAGCCGGAGTGCTGCATAACGCAAGGGAGGACTGCGCGCGAGTGGTCTCGCCCGTGCGCGAGCTGGACCCTTCACAGACAAATCTCAAAACACGCATTTGCAGATCTCTGCCACAGCAGAAGTGCAGCAAAAGTCACCTGTAAAAAGACAGCCAATAGAGATGAGCGCCTGATTTACAAATCTGATTACGCACACATGGATTGAGATACAGTTACACAACCCTCCACTCACATTTGAAAATAGTTTTGCTACAATAATAGCCCCATAGAAAAACATATATTTTTAAAAACAAAACATAAAAACACATATTCTATGGCTTTATAGACAGCACAAAAATTGAATACAAGCCATAATGATCTATTGAAGATGGGAGTCCAAACAGGGAATAGCTGTGGACACCAAACATGTACTCCCTCTAGCTTTCTACAAAAGACTACAAAAGGCACTAACCACAATGTGTTTAGAAACTGGAGCTAGAATTGTAACTTCTGTGCGGCTATTGAGCCCTGTTGCCCCCATTTCATTACCATTAGGAACTGAAAGCAAACCTTTGCAATGTCAGACGTTATTGAATAACTCAGCAATGAATATGCTATGATGAACTTAGGAAGAGTATGTTGCCTTCCAAAGTTTCATCATTCAAGGAGGCCGTTCACCCGCAGTCCTTCTTTTGGACTTAAATCTGCAGCTATATCACCTTCTTGAATTGCCAGCACAGCAGAGTATTGATCCAAGTGGTCTGCTTTTTGACTTGGTCTAAGCTTTTAAAGACTATTCAACAACACAGAAGATTGAACGGCTCCTCGTCAGTTGTAATTAGTCTTTGTCTCTAGAATGTAAATCCAGACACATAGAAAATCCAGACAAGCTCTGGAGGCACTGTCCTCTGTTAAACATAATAGAATAGAAGCTTTATAGTAGAGGAGTGATTATTTTGAGTCTGTGGTAAGTTGCATTTTGGTACCATGAAAGTTGGTAGGGAGCTTTGCCAGAAACAGATGCCGTGCTCTCACCTAGGGGGGTTAAACTGTACATGACTCAGGGACATTAAATAGGATGACAATCTAGGTCTGATCAAACTAATAAATCCAATTTATTAGCATAATTGAATATGTTAAACAATATTAAAAAATAAATATTTTCATGTATTTACCTCTTCAACATGAGATGGATAGGACTGATATCAATATTCTGATACAAGACTAGATATCGTTTGGGATTTTTGAAATATTTCTTGTGTATGAACATCTACAACAACAAAGCACAAATATGCATCCCCCAAATCATCATCAAAATGATTGATAGTCATTTGTCAGAAATATTGCGATATTTGATTTGGTAAATATCGCCAAGCCCTACAGGAGCCCACCATCTGCTACGATCTGGAAATAATCAGAATTAAAAGGCATCTATCAAGGACACTGCATTTTGTTGCATAACTATAATTGAGTAGTATTAAAAATACTTATAAAAAGAAGGAAGAATGAAAAAGAAATCAATAAACAGACCAAAAAGAATGATTAAAATACTGCTTCCAGCAATAAGACTCACCAGTGACAGCTCCATAGTTCTTCAACGGGAAGAGTATGACAACGACAATCCCTTTATCACACAACCACAATCTCCCAGTTCTTATTCAGTGTTCTCTCTGCCTCTGGACCACGTATGTAAAACCCTCCTGGAGAGGTGAAATAGTAGAAATTACTTCAGTAATACGAAAAATATGAAGATTGAAGACAAGTCTCCCTTGCAGCTGATGATGATGTGCACTGATGTGGATCACGCACAGACTGAGGGCTCGTGTTGGGAGTTCACAAGACCGACGTCGACCTTCCCATTTGTAGACAATAACACACCGTGCAGCTATTCATTAACCAGTGACCGGCAACGCACTGGGTTGAGGGAGGCTCGTGTCATGTGCACTTCATCATCCTCTTGCACGTGTGTTTCATGTGTTTCGTATTAGCATAAGTTTGTACTATACGGTTGGCTTGTGCATATAATGGAGTAAAAGCTATAGAGCTCAACAGTGACCGCCCAGTTTTTGAACGGCTCCGGTTACGGAAGTTAATTTCCCATCCATTTTCTCCACTGACGTTTCAGAAAATCCTTATATAAAGAGTTTTAAGCCTGGAACCAAGCCAACCAACTACCAGATGAATTGTGACCATAAAATATTTAGAAAATTTTGGAAAACTGAAAAAAGGGAAAGGTACAAGTACAACACTGTGTACATAATTATTAAGGAACTACTCATCCCATAAACCATTGCGAATTATATCTTTCCAACGACTTCCAACCTAACGATAGTCTAGCGCGCTTCTTCTTGAATTTAACCTTTATCGTTATATAGTGCTTATATTGTTAATAATAGTGTTGAAATCATGGTTGCTCTGCGGTGATCGTAGAGTTCAGCGGTAGCGGTGAACCGACTAGCTGACGTCAGCGTGGCTTCTATTCAGAACCTCATTCAGAATATGAAAGAGCTTTTCACTTCCAGAACCTCACTGTTGATCTCTATTGTGAGGGGCAGCTGGCGTGTAGATCTACTGTACTCTACTCTACTACGTGTGAGTAGAAGCGTCTAGTAGCAGTCCTACCGAGCTGCTAATTGGGTTTGAGTCCCAAACACCAATGTCTGTTTTAAATTGACTTCGTGATTTTATTGTCCTTTTTTAAATCTATTTTTAGCTTTTTATTATATATATTTATACGCTTTTAAATAATGTAGTGTGTGCCCTTTGTATGTAAAGCACTTTGAATCAGCCTTGTGCGTGAAATGTTACATACATTTGTTTTATTATGTAATTTTCTTTAAACAAACTGTGAAGCCAAAGGCAAATTCCTACTTCTGTGGCCAAAAAAAGTTATTATATATTATATTTATATTATTTAATTACATATTATTATTATTATTATTACTTACGCCGAGACTCTTCCAAGTTTAAAGGCTGATGTGGCCTGAGGTCAGAAAAGCTGCGAATTTTTTGCGCGAAAGCGTCCAATTACAACCGGTCAGCACTAATTACTTCCGGTTGTTGAAGCGCAGGCGGAAGTGCTCGAAGATGAAGTTCAGCTAATGGCCGCTAGATGCTGCTCAAGAAAACCCACCGTCTCAATTTAAGTCAATTGAGGGAAAAAAAGTAGAAATTTCTCAACTAAACCCAATATCTAAGTTTACTTCTTCTAAAGGGTATCTGGGTTATTGGGGAAATTATTGTTATTTTATCATTTTTATTTATTAATTAAATTGTATTATTATTTATGATTATTAAATGTATTTATTTTGTATTATTGTCTAGATATTAAGGCTTAAAGATACGTATATCTGGGGGCGTGGTTTCCTTGATTGACCAGTTTCTCAGTCTCTGTCTGGTTACAACTGATAACCGTAGTGACATTATTCAATATAATGCCATGACTCAATATATTGTGTTGCAAAATACACTCAGAATTACCACACTGCACCAATATAAACCCACGGTCTCGTGGTCAAAGCAGTTTGTTTAGACTAGGTCGCTGGTTCATTCAGATGTAGTAATGAAAGATTCCACCCTTTGGCTTGGTGGAAGTTATGAACGATCCCGAGTAATAAGCGACCATCTCCACAATAATATCACTGCGACACCCCAACACATAATAATAATAAAATTAAAATAAAAATAAAACACGCACACACACACAGCGATGAAAGAACGACACAACTTACCCCGAGTGTCCCCCATCGTCACCACATCCACACCAGGGGGCAAACCGGTTCAGACTTGCGGGTTGTTTTCTCGTTCTCTGCTGGGATCAAGTGTGAGGCTCGGACGCTCCCTCCTGGTGATGCTGAGCCATTTAAAAAAACAACTCTCTGATCATAGGCTCCGCCCTCTAGCTTCGTTCTCATTGCCCGGGATGGCCCGTGAGCGAAATATGTGAAATAGAACCACAAACTGAGGAGCTGCAAGGTGAGGCTACAGTCCCAGGACCGCATTTCTCGGACACATGGACAACATCCTAACCTCATACCTGAAACTATAAGTACTAGGACAGAAAGTAGGATTTGGGTGGAATAAACCTTTAAAACTATAAGTACATGGACAGAAAGTAGGATTTGGGTGGAATAAACCTTTAAAACTATAAGTACTTGGACAGAAAGTAGGATTTGGGTGGAATAAACCTTTAAAACTATAAGTACATGGACAGAAAGTAGGATTTGGGTGGAATAAACCTTTAAAACTATAAGTACATGGACAGAAAGTAGGATTTGGGTGGAATAAACCTTTAAAACTATAAGTACTTGGACAGAAAGTAGGATTTGGGTGGAATAAACCTTTACAAGTCCTAGAAATGCGGTCCTGAAGCCGCAGCCTCTTCTGTTGCAGGAACACGCTGTTGGACTGAGGTGCTTTTCTGGAACCTTTCACGAACAATGCCATTCAATGGTCCAACACGTTGCAGTTTAGAAGCCTCTTTATTGCAATATTTCCAACAATTCACAACTGTTAAGATTTTTTTTCTTCCAAAAGATACAGAAAATTTTCTTAAAAAAAAAAATTAACAAGTTGTATATTTAGTCTTATAACTTCATTTGGTTTTCCTGTTTCCAAGTGCGAAAGAAAGACAGAATGACCCTTTTATTTGTGATCCGTTATCCTAGACACATTCCTCTCACTTCCCAGCAGTGTGAGCCAAAAAGCCCCCCCTGAGCACAGCGTGGAAAGGGGTTCAGCCACCTCAACCTAAAGCCCTGCATTATAATCATATCTTAAAACACAACTGTTCAATTGATGTGTGACCTTTCCAATATTTGGCCAACTGGTTCACCTCGGGACAGAGTCCCCATCCTTTTTCTTCACCAGAATCGGGTGGAGGAAGGCTACGGTGCCGGGATACCCCAGGACGCAGTCTAATCTGCCAATTTATTCTACCTGCCCCTACCTCCCGAATCTCCCTTTGGATTGTAGAAAACCTTCATCTCCTCTACCCCATCAAGCTGTGCCCTGAGAATACAGTGTGTGCTGTGAGTAACAAACTACACCACCACCACCACCACCACATGTAAGCTTCACCCTCTGCGTTGATAGTAGTAAGACAAAAAAATGAACACTTGTCAAGAAGAAATAACATGACAGTAGAATTTAACAGTATGTAAGGCCTTAAGTGTATGTTGGCATATTGTGCCCATATTATAGAAGCACGGGCCATAGGACATTTTGCAACTCAGATAGACCTTGCAAATATCTAAACACTTGTATCAATAATTCGATGTAATGCACTAATGGAGTGGTTTATCATGCCAAGGCCAAAAGGTTTACATGTCAGTGCAAAATTATAAAAAGTAAATTCAGCACAGTCATAATCGAATACAGTATATGCCGAGCCTTCAATTGTGGCAGCGTTGTGTTTAAATTTGTCTCTTCATTAAATGTTTGCACTTATGCATGCATCAGATTATCAAGCCCGGAAGCATAGTCGTGTGTAAAGTACTAACTGCAGCTAAATTAATAGAGTACATTTGAGCACATGAGCCTCCATTATAAACCGAGGCGAGAGAGAGGGCGAGCGAGCGAGAGCCATAATAAACATTAAGTACTCTAACTTAAACACTATAAAAACCTTTGAATAAAGTACAAACCTACAGATGGCAGTACAACTTTGGTCCCCTTCCAGTAATCGATTCTCATTCATAGTTCTTCATTTTTCTTCAATTAGAAAAATAGATCTTAAACCAAGACTACTATAATCACTGTAGTGATTGTATCTTTTTATAAAAATATTGTTTGTTTTTTTCCTTCCCATTTCCCCCCAGAGAATGGCAGAGGAAGACTGAACAAAGAAATTTGGCCCAAAAATATTATGTGTATTCAGTATACGTCAGCAATGTGATTGTCCGCAAGTTTCATGTGTTTACTGGCTTTTGTACGTGCGAGAGTCGATCGAGTGTGCATAGATTGTCACTGTGACGTGGAGCCCGACTAAACGATCAGCCAAACACGCCGCCTCTGCCTCATACAGTTTCACAAGGTTTGTTTTGCCCCCACCCCATACAGTGGATCATGTGTGTGTGTGTTGTGTTGAAGATGCAGCCGAGTCCTGTACGGAGCGGGGGAGGCGCGCCGTCGCTCTTCATTCGGGTTTGGGTGGCTCAGGGGTCTCGCTCTTGGGCTCGCTCTCCTCGTCACTCTCGATGCCGGCACGGCTCACAATGCGACGCATGTTGAAGGGGAGTTCACCACGCCTGGAACATAAGTGTTAAAAAAAAAAACATAGATAGATATTATGTAAATGTATTTGCCGCATTTTTTTTTTATTCACCCAAGTACTTATAATAGGTTCATTCATTTACTAGGCTGTGGTTTATAAAAAAAAAATGTGATTGATGTCAGTACGATTGAAAGAAAGCTGTGTGTGTGGAGAATAAGCTTGGGCCGATATTGGATAATAGACATATTTGCTACCATTGACAATATTTTTTTCCACAGTATCCCGTCGTTGTTATACTGAATTTATTCTACTACAATATTTTAGTTCTTCACTATCCTAGCATTAGGAGTGTCATTATTTTTTTTCCAAGTCATCCATCGCTCTACTGCGCATGTCTGCTGTGGCTGTGGAGTTTTGCGGACACAGCAGATGCAGTTCTCTCTGGAATATCGCATTAAAATGTCTTAAAAAAAAATTTTTTTTTTTTTAAACGTGGACTGATATAAAAGTAGTTTTTTCTATTTATTAAAGCAGCATAATGCAAGTTTTGGTAATTGGCGTAAAACTCGCCCAGATTTTTTCTTCCCGGTCCAAGAATTTATTTAACGGACAAATTCAAACCTTGTCTGTCATGTTTCAGTAACAGTCTATGTTGCAATTATAATGTACACCTAGGTTACCGCTACCGGCGAGACTGTCTACCGGAGCACAGGGTGAAACAAACCCCGTGGCGCAATGAAAGTGAGGCTGAGGTGAGATCCCGGTCCTGCGGGTGCCCCTCATGTATGTAAATAGGGAGGACAAAAAATTTGAAACACCTCTCAATATAATGTAGTTCAGTACAACACCACATTTAACTATGACCTCAGTCATAAACATATAATTGAATTTACACATTTCCGACTATGTCAACAAAAACTGAACATTATAAACTTCATAAAAGTAGAATTCATGGCAGAACTGGTGTATTGGATTACATTGGATTGTACAGGTGTATCTACAGTAATGAAGTGCATACTGAGTGTATATATATGTACATATATTATGTAATGTATGTACCTGAAACATAAAATACAATAATATAATTGTATATTATCAACGACAATATTATCGTGTATCGCAATATAAAATTTTGGATATCGCCCAAGCCTAGTGGACAAGTCTTGGGTTCCTACCTGAGCTTGGTCTTCAGAGTGCTGACTTCCCGGTTCATGGCGTCTGCAGACTCTGTGGCGTCCTCCAGCTCTCTTTGCAGTTTCCTGCGGTTGGCGTTGGCTCTCTGAGCCTCCTCCTCCGCCTCCTCCAGCTGCCGCTTCAGCTGCTTCATGCGAGAGTTCAACTTGTCAGCCTGAAATAAAGACATAGAGTTAGCGAGAAAAGACATGGAATATGGGCGGGTGCTTTGCGTCTGAGGTGAAATTACCTCGATAACATTGGTATGAATAAGATCCAGTGTTTTATCAAGTCGTGGGTATGGGGTGTGTTGGCATTCTCAATGAGATGAACCACAAACAAGTAACACATTGTGATGGGAATTCCAAATGCCAAACCTGGTCTTTGTACTGCTCCGTGTTGCGTCTCTCGTCGTCCACCTGCAGGATGATCTCCTTCAGCTTCTTCTCGGTGCGTCTCACCAGCTTGGAGGAAGCCTGTCTCTCCCTAAGTCAGCAGAACATTCATGTGTTGGATTACTGACATCCAAAACTCCCATGAGAGATGATGTCTATTTTACCGCCTTTTATACAGGTTGTGAATACCGATGCTCTGCAATGCTCACCTGGTCTCGAGGTCCAGCTGCTCCTCCAGCTGGCCGATCTTGGCCTCCAGGGCAGCAATGCTGGCCTTGTACTTGGACTTGACTGTCCCCTCCAGCTCCTGAAGCTTCAGTTTCAGCTCCTTGTTCTGGCGCTCCAGCTGGGAGCGGGCCCCCTCCAGGCGCTGTGAGGTACTGCGCTCGGCGGTCAGCTCCACATTCATCTGGTCAGTCTGAAGAAGAGTGAATGAAAAATCACCGGGTGGATTCAAATACAGTTGTTCTCTATAATACAATTCATACTAGTTTGGGTCTGTTTTCCTCGTTCATTCATCTTCAGACCTGTAGCATGGCTCTCTTCAGCCGGTCATTCACTAGCTCAGTGTTGCACTGCTCCTCCTCCAACTCTTCCTCCAGCTGGGCAATGCGTGCCTCCAGCCTCCTCTTCTCCTCTGCAACCTGGGCACTGAGGGGGAGCGAAAAGGAGATGCCAGGGGTAAATAAGGGGAGATTGACAGGACAGAATAAAATAGTATCTTTTGAATTACATTTTTACTATTTTGGGTGGTGTAATAATAGAGTGGTGTCCCTTCTTCTGCCACAAAAACCTAGACTCAAACCATGGATCACACCATTTTGAGAAAATAATTTCTCAGGACATTATTGATCCATGATCACCACAATCCCAGCAGGTCCAGGGGGCGTTTTCTTTGCCTGTACAGAAATCAACAGCGTATCACAGGAGGAGGCGTTCTATCCTACTTCTTGCTGGCCTGGTTGTTAATCTCATCCTGCAGCTCGTCCCTCTCCTGCTGAGCCTGTCTCTTTATCCGCTCTGCAGCCGCCAGCTCCTGGAAAGAGGAAGACAAACAAGGTGTCAGAGGATGGAGGAGGTTCTTGGATTGAGTTGGAGGAGTAGGAGTAACAAAGAAGGAGGAAACAAAAACAGAATGCGAACGTACTTCCTGCATCTGGATCATGTCTGCCTCCATACTCTTCAGCTTCTTCTCGGTCTCCTTGGCCTGGGCGAGGATCTCTTCTCTGGACATGCGAGTCTCTTCCAGCTCCCTCAGAAGCTCCTTCATCTGGGCCTGCAGAGAACAATAAAAATTGCATTTGAAAAAATATTTAAAAAATATATAAAAATATATTTGTTGTTTAGCAGAGCGTGCAGTCACCTGGAGTTTCTTCAGTTGTTTGAGGGCCTCGTCCCTGTTCTTGTTGGCCATGTCGATGGCCGCCTCCAGCTCCTTGAGGTCCAGTTCCAACTTCTTACGCGATGCCACAGCGACGGAGCGCTGCTTTCTCTCATCCTCCAGCTCCAGCTCCATCTCCCGCACCTGATGGAGAGGGAGTACATTTATTTAAATAAAGGTCCACATGGATTTTGTCCCTTTATATGCAGTCCTAGAACTTGAACCGAGCCAAAATAGAAAAATAACAACACTTAAAAACACCCCATGTGTTTGCATACCTGTTTGACCAGGGCCCTCTTCTTCTCTTCGCCCATCTCGTCACGGCCCGCCAGGTCCCTCTCATACTGGGCTTTCATGGCCTGCATGTTGACCTCCAGGCGCAGCTTGGCATCCTCCGTGGCCTGCAGCTCGTCCTCCAGCTCCTCCAGCTGGGTCTTCATCTCATCCAGCTGCTGCTCCATACCGCGCTTGGACTTCTCCAGCTCATGGACCTACAGGACGGGTGGAGCGAGGGCAGAGACAGAGATTTGAGATAAGAGGACATGGGCAAGATGAAGGACAGAAGATGAGAACGGGATTGGATTTGACGGGTCAGACAAGGGTGGAGGAACTCTGATGTGTGGAATTTAAAGAGGACAAGATGAACCCAAAAACAAAGCTGAGGTGACCTACGCTCTTGCCAACATCGTCCTTGGAGGACACCAGGTCCTCCATCTCAGCACGCAGCAGTTTGTTGTTGCGGTCCATTTCGTCTTTGATGTCCATCAGGGATTCCAGCTCACGGGTCAGAGCCAGGGCTCTGGTCTCCTTCTCGCGAGCCTCTGCTTCTGCGCGGTCCCGCTCCTCTGCATAGCGCGCCGAGATGTTCTTCTCCTCCGCCAGCATCTGGAGGCGGTGACAAACATTACATTAGTCTGTTATTGTGCTATTAGTGAATATTAGTATTAGCATCATTATCTGGATATGATATATCCATATGAGTAACTGCACCTGGTCAAACTTCTTCTGCTTCTTCTCCAGGTTGGAGACGATCTGTCGCAGGTGGTCCTGGTCCACCAGCAGGTCATCCAGCTCCTGCTGAAGACGGGTTTTGGTCTTGTCCAGCTTCTCGAAGGCGGCACATTTCTCCTCCATGCGCTGATTCACTCCCTCCAAGTCCCTCTGCAGCCTCTTCTTCCCTTCCTCTGCATTTTCCAAGCATCCCGCCTCCTGCTCCGCCTTCTTCCTCACGTCAGCGAGCTGCCGGAGAGACAAAGTTACTACAAGCTTATTTCTAAGCTTTAGAAAATTTGATATCAGATAGTTCATATCAGAATTTTTTTATGCTTCACCATTGAGACGTGTAGCATGGGCTAGAGAAGGGCTTCCCAAACTAGGGTCTGCAGCCCTAATTTTGTTTTACTTTTTCAGCAAAGTTAAAGTTAAATATTCAACCACGTGACAGTTTGTTACAGAGCTTGTTATAAAGTGTGTACACCTTTTGAGTGTGTGGGGGCAGTGAACAGAATAAGCTCTGACTCCTTAGCCAGAGCTTATTCTACCAAGGGGGCATCACCATAAAACACTTTGGGACACACAGGGCTAGAGAAGTGTTGAGGGGAATCTGTAACAGCAGCTATGTGCAGTGTGACAGGATAAAATTTACCTGAGACTGTGAAGTGAAGAGCTGCTTCTCCAAATTCTTCTTGGCCTCCTCCTCCTCCTCCAGCTGCTCTCTCAGGCCATTCTGCTCGTCCTCCAGCTGACGCAGGCGCGTGTTGAGGGACAGCTTCTGGCGAGTCTCCTCTTGGAGCAGTTCCTGAAAAGAAAAGCCATAAAATCAAATAAGAGAAAAAACTGAACACGTTTCCACATTAACTCAGAGATGTCTACAACGTCAGCTCCAGCTATGTGTGTGATCTGTGTAAGTATACAATGTTGTGTAAATGCACCTGCACGTCCTGCAGCTGGGACTCCACAGCAGAGCAGTCCTTGGTTGCCTTGATTGACTTGCCCTCCACATCGCTCAGCATGCAGTTGACATTGTCCAGCTCAGCCTATCAGAAGACAGGAAAACACAGGACCCCAACAGTCTTATTTCAATTACAAATATCAGCACTCAAGCTAAAAACATCTGGCAAGATTTCCATGTTATGAAATGTATTCAGTATTTCACCATCCACTGCACTGAAAGTAATTTCTCAAACAACTTGAGAACAGACCACAATGAACGTAACGTAAACTGAAGAGTATCATTCCTCAGGACTCGTACCTGCATCTTGGCCACCCTCTCAGCCAGCTCCTGCTTCTGGCGCTCACTCTCTGTGTGTTTGACCTGCAGTTCCTGGACCTGGGCCTCTGCCTTCTTCCTGCGATGCTCAGAGTCTCCCTTTCCCTGCATCAGCGTCTGCAGCTCGATGGCCAGCTCATTCCTCTCAGACTCCAGGGCCTGCTTGGCCTTATCCACCGACGCTTTGTTCTGGAAGGAGGAAAACGTGTTAGGCAGAGTGCATATCCAAGTACATCACAATGATTGTGAATAAACAGAATCTGAAGTATGCTGCTAAACCTATACGGTGTGCATCGCTTACCCTCTTGGCCTGCTCCAGCTGCTCATTGAGCTCGTCGAAGGCCTGGCCGTGTTTCTGTCTCATTTCAGCCACCTGCACCTCGTGGACTTTGGCCTCATCTTCTAGAATCTTCTTCAGATGAGTCACTTCTGTCTCACGCTTAGTCCTGGGGGGGGGCACAGATCAGTAAGGGGTTGAGATCAAGAGAAACGTGATACCTTGTTGCTGAATTTGATGGACAAGGTCCCTCCCACACAACAAGCCGGCCCACATCCAACATGTCTACCTGAGCTCCTGCTGGGCAGCGGTGGAGTCCAGTGTGTCCTCCAGCTCCGTCTTGAGGGCCTCCAGCTCCTCTCCCAGGTCCCTGCGATGTTTCTCAGCCTTGGTCCGAGCCTGTCTCTCCAGCTCCAAGTCCTCCTGCAGTTCGGACAGTTGAGCCTCCATCTCACGGATCTTTTTCTGCGCCAGATTCTTTTGCGCCGCCTCCTCCTCGATCCTGAAGGTAAATGGAAGCGCAGTAAAAATAAGGCAAGGCAGTCAGTTCACAGCACTTCACTGAAATGTGGCGCATACATTTTAAGTCTACTAAGTGTAAAATAACCTTATCCTATAAAAAAGTATGTTCTTTCAGTTTCAATTACTTCAAAATATAGAAAATTATTATTATGACTACAGTAGATGTTGAAAAAGATCCTTAAAACCTACTGATACACTACTTACATATGCAGGGTTACAGAATTGATAACAGAAAAACAATTAACTTTATTAGCTTTAACTCCAAAATTGAGCAATTTTGTGAATGTATACATAAAGCTTGTATGGAAAGTATGGAAGTTTATATCACACACACCTGGCCAGGGCTGCCTGTAGCTCCTCCTCCTTCTTGGCCAGCTGGGCACGGAGCTCAGCGATCTGAGCCTGCAGCTCAGCGATCTGGTCGTGCAGCTCGGTGGAGTCTCCCTCCAGCTTGCGTCGATTCTTCTCCAGCTCCTGACGCTGCTTCTCCTCCCTGCGCAGGCGGTCTGAAGGAAGGAAAAAATGGCTTGATGGAATACAATTTGGAGAATGCAGTTCTCACCCTCTTAGGTAGGACCAGCGTGAAGTACAACAGCAGTTTTACGAGGTGTCCCCGTTGTTCCCCTACCCTCCAGATCTGTGATCATGGCCTCATGTTTGGTCTTGAGTTTTTGCAGGCTCTTGGACTTCTCCTCCTCCTCGGCCAGGTTGGTGGTGAACTCTGAGATCCTCTCTTCAAACAGCTTCTTCTCCTGCATTCCCAAACACGTAAAGGTACACATCATATGAAGCAGAGTTGTTTCTAACTAGCATTCATGGAGTACCATGAAATAAAAATGGCAATAAAAGGAGATTTATGCAAAGTGCAATTGCTTGGCTGCTACTGACCTTGCAGAGTTTGTTGTTCTGGTCATCCAGCACCATAACATCCTCCTCCACTTTCTTCATTTTGGCCTCCAGGGTGACCTTCTCCAGCTGCAGTCTCTGTCTGGCAGCCTCCTCCTCATCCAGCTGCTGCTCCAAGTCCTGAGCGCACACACACACACACACACACACAGAGAGAGAGAGAGAGAGAGAGAGAGAGAGAGAGATGGGTGCAAAATACTGCACAAGTTGCTTTGATCACCTTCGACCAGAGAATGAGTTAATGGAATATGGCATATGGATAATGGCATAGTATGGATACATATGAGGTAGTGATCGGAGACATGTACATGAAGTATATGAAGATCTACAGCAACTACTGTACCAGAAGCAACTAACAGAATAATGATAAAAATCACTTTGTCTACATGTATGGTATGAATTAGCATCAGGAAGATGCTTCATCTTCCTTCTGCCACTTCAAACGGCAGGTGTGCCGAGCTAAGACGGGCACTTCCTCCCTACTCACGGTGATGTTCTGCTGCATCTTCTTCTTCTCTGTCTGCAGATGTGTGGCACGTTCCTCCTCTTCTTCCACCCGGGCCTCCAGGTCGTGGAGGATGTCCTCCAGCTCCTGCTTCTTGGCAGCCAGGCGGGATCTCATCTCCTCTGCCTCAGCACACAGCTCGGTCTCCGCCTGTAGCTGCTCCTGCAGGGCCAGCTTCTCTGCACTCATCTGTGAGTGTGAGTAGAGCAAAACTGTTAACATCGTGAAGATGGTTCCTTAAAGGCTGCACCTATCAAACTTAAGTCATCGAAGAGTGAGAGAAAGGTGTGGGGAAATTGCTTTTCTTTCTTTACCTGCTGCTGTTTGACCTCCATCTCCTGGAGCTGTTGCTCGGCATACACCTGCCTCTCCTTCACCTTGTTTAGCTCCTCGTCTTTGGCCTGCATCTCCTCCTCCTGCCGGCTCACCTGCAGCAGGGGCTTTACCTGTGTGGGGGGTGTGAGGCAGGATGGAAAACGATTACTTTAAGAACAAAACACTAACAGATGGTTGAGGTGCTGCAGAAAGGAAGAAAAGACTTTACCTTGGTGAACAGTCTCCACCACTGCCAGTTCCTCAGTTTGAGGTAGGCAGCGCAGTTCCTCTGGATCACCTTCATGGCAGTCAGCTGCTGCTGCCTCTTTGCAAAGGCCCTAGAAGGAAAACACATGTTAACGTATTGTCATCTGGCATATACATTTAAATCTATTATCACAAAGGCAAGATATTTAATTTATTTTCTTTGACTTGAAAATGTTGTTCAATCTGTAAGTCTCAAACAGGAGTAATGGGGCTGGATATTAATATAAGGCTTGGTGAAGTCCTCCTCACAGCACTAGGGCAGCAGACGGTGTAGCTCTCCTTACTTGCGGGCCACGTAGCCTCTGCACCAGGCCTGGAAGCTGATGATGACATCAGTGATCTTCATGTCTCTCTCTTCCTCCAGGTGGGCCAGGACTCCAGCCCTGAAGAACACTTTACTCTGACCGATCCGGTACAGGTTGGGATCCAGCTCCAGGCTTTTGATCTGATGGGGCAAGAGGCACAAGTCATTCCCACTAGAAATGTAGCATCTATGTGGGCTCCATAACTGGATGTTCAAGGAAACAACAGCAAAAAGTATTTTACCATGAGCACGCAGGCCTGCTTGCCATCCATGAAGCCCTTGGGGATGGCGTTGGGAGTGAGGATCTCATACCTATGAGTAGCACAGGTGTTAAAAAGCTCTAATCCTATTAAATACCTTAGAGTACAAATACCAAAAGATTTAACTACCATTTACGACCACAATTATACAGCAGACAACAAAGCAGATCTCAGTCGCTGGTCATCATTACCGACGAATATGTACAACCGGATCGACATCATTAAGATGAATATACTACCCAGGTGCCTATTCCTCTTTCAGTCACTCCCAGTTGACATACCTCCGAAGCAATTGAATGAATGGAACAGGATGATATCAACGTTTATATGGAGAAAACAAAAACACGGTTCAGATTTAAGACATTACAGCTGCCTAAGGATAAAGGTGGAATGGAATGGCCTTAGCCTGCCTGGAAGATTATTACAGACCAGCACAGCTGTGTTTTCTGGTCAGCTAGTGTGATGCAAAATGGAAAGACTAGAGTTAGAACAAAATCTAATAAGTGAACATCTCCTTGCCCATATTGGGAGACAAAACTCTCCAAAAAAAATATTTAGATCAATCAACCAACTGGATCGTATCACCTCTAAACATCTGGCACAGAAAGCTTAGAGACCGGAAATTTGAAAGAAATGCACAAATATTACGCTGGGTAGCATTTGATACAGATTTCACACCATCCGAAATGGACAACAGATTTTAAACACTGGACAAATTTGGGTCAATCACCTCAAATTTCCTCCAATACTGGATTAGATTGAGAACAACTCACAGAAACCGACAATCTGGAGAAACATGATTTCTTCAGACATCTGCATTTGAGACATTATTTTGATGTGAATTTGAAAACATTAAAACCATTGGATAGGAAGGAATGAGCCTGATAGGGATATTTATCAATGTGTATAAGTAATTGAGTAATGCTAACAGAAAATTGATTTCCAGGATTTATTCTGCTTTACAACTGGACAGGGGTCTCTCCACAATGTATATTAAATCAAGGTGGGAGCAAGATGCTAACATACAGTTGGCTGAAGACAATTGGTTAAACTTTTTTAGGACACAGGCCACCACCTTTAGCTCAGATTTGTGGAGGGAATTCACCTGGAACAACACTACGGTTTTTCATAACTCCAAAAATCAAAAGCTTACAGACCAACAATCCAGAGCACGGACAGTGTTGGAGAACGTGTGGTAATGCCTGCTGGCCATTTTCACATATTTTGGGAATGCCCCAATATCTCTTCTTACTGGGTAGATGTAGTAACAGCAATCAGATCAATAATCAGCTTACAATTTGATCTCAGCTTCAGTGTTATACATTTAGGAAACATACCAGTTGGGCTGAATAAACAAGACAGATACTTACTACAAATATTATTAGCAAGTAGCAAGAAAGCAATAACCAGAAAATGGCTAAGTAGCGAATGCCCAACAATCCTAGACTGGATAGAAATAGTTAGGCAAAATGTCAATTTTTCCATGTTGTGAATTTCTTTGAGACATGATACTGAGAACAGATATTGGAAGAACTGGGGGTGTTATTTGGATCTGAGGTGATCTCATAACTGTATGAGTGCTCTGTACTTTTTTGTGCTGGGACTTTTAAAGTGGACCATGTGAACTTATGGAAGAACACTCCGCCTTTGGGGGTGCCTGTTTTGTGTATGAATTGTGATGTTTTTATGCTTTCTATTGCCAAAATAATAAAAACAAAGTAAAAAAAAGCTCTAATCGGGGAAAAGGGGAAGAGACTGGGACGAGCATGCAGCACATTTGTTCATTACCTCTGTCTGAACTCCTGGAAGACGATGCGGTTGGGGAAGCCCTGTCTGCAGATACGGATCCCCTCCAGGACGCCATTGCACCTCAGCTGGTCAAGGACCAGGTGGGGGTCTAGTTTACCAGCCTAATATAAGCAAAGGAAAGCAGGAAAAACTTAAAACCTTCCTAAATTTCCCCATTGGTGAGTGCTCGAGATGAATTTTATGTGGAAAAGAACAGATTTGAACTGCACCTTCTTCTCGTGGTTGGGGATGATGCAGCGGACGAAGTTGGGGTTGGTATTCCTCAGAGTGGCCATGAGCTTTGACAACTGCTCCTTGTACAGCTGACCCACAGTGCGGAACATGCCCTTACGGGTCTTAAAGGCACCTGGCATTTCTGACATCCCAGCCACCTTTTCCAGGCCCAAAATACGGTCCACTGAAAGGCAGAATAGCGACAGGAATGGGGAGAATGATGAAGAGAGGAAAGTCAATTGGGGAGATTAGATTAAATCTTAGATAATATTTACTGAGTAAACTCAAAACAAAATGCACATGACACAAGAAAACACAAGGAAACAGGGAAAAAATAACATAAAAGACCATTGTCCTTCCACAGCTTCCTGGTAACCAAACTAGGGAAACAGTACAGATGATGCTTGTATAAAACCACAAACAGTGAAAAACACACAAACAACGAGTGAAGGCAA
>OMKR01019381.1:9367-20322 GCA_900302355.1 Cyttopsis rosea | reverse complement strand
AAAATCGCGATTTCTATTAAATGCTAGCACTCGTAATGTAAGTAAGAAGTGAACAAGAAGTAACAAGTGCAACTGCTCTAATTAATTTTTTTTAAATCTAAATAAAATTTAGATAAAAAACAAAATGTATATGGCAAGTAGGCCTAAATCTAAATAAATAAAGGTTGTGGTGTTAGGGTTAGGGTTAGGGTTTTACACAATGGATATTTACCATCTGCTTTGGGTTGGAACATAAATATAAAAAAACCTGCCAATCTATCGAGGTAGGTGGCCGTCTGGTCAACGATACATAATCTGTCTCCTCCGAGTTGCTCATTTTGGACACTGCCACTCGTCTCCACTGCCAGTGTGCTTACAAGTGCAACCTATCCACGAAGGAGGGGACGGGGCTTTTTTCTATATTGACAAACGTAATTGGTCAGCTTTAGATCATTAAAATTCTTGCCTAACGCTTCTATAAATGAACAAATCTGCGGACGACATTATCGAATTATGGAGATTATTTTATTTTGACATCTAAGAGAAAATATTGCAATAGTTATCGTTTTATCGGCCAGCACTATTTCGTTGCACCACCATAGCTGGTTCTGAAAGAGCCTGTGACATGACCGTGTTAAAAATATGCACTGTCTCGTTCTCCTTATCAGGGAGTTTCCTGTTGGCCGTGAGGAGAATTGACCCCACTCATTTAAAAAGATCCACCCCATCACCCTTGTCTATGAAGAGATCCAGCCTGACCATGAGTAACAACGGAGATGACTGCTACTTCTACTACTACTCCACCTGCACTAAGGTACATACAGATTTGAGTTTGGGAGTCTACCACTGTTTTATAGAAATGTATACTGATTGGACAATGGGGAACTTATTTCTAGTGATAGGCAGGTGAAGCTTTGTGGCTTTCTTCCAGTTTGTCGAAAAAAGCTTTGGGGCATTGGTAACGCAGAGCACAATGACATCTGGTGGTTTGCAGGAGTCACAGCAGCCATGTAATGTGGATACTGGGAATTCTGATACAACGCCCTGTTAGTTTCAGTTACAATTTCATATGTACTCAATGTTCACCTATTAAAGTTCTGTAATACATGTTTATAGTATTTTATCGGTATGGGATAGCGCCAAAACTGCAAACCAGTCTCACCCCTTCTGGTAGTTCGTTCACATTCAAAGGTTGGGACGTCATCAGTCACGTGATAATGGTTGTTTGATACAAGCTCCAATGCACTGTGCCGAATGAGCGCTCTTCACTAGAGTGAATCAAGCATCGGCGCATCGGTATGAAATGTTCCATCCCTACTTGTTCCCATGTGTCATTTTGGTTTATAGGGAGACAGTTGCCCATTTAGACACTGTGAAGCCGCAATGGGCAACGAGACCGTCTGCAATCTCTGGCAGGAGGGGCGCTGCTTCCGTACGGTCTGCAAGTTCCGTCACATGGAGATCAAGGTGAGCAAAACAAGAATGGCTTTTAGTGAAGTAAAGTACAGCTGTGGATCATTGATTTTCGCAGGACTTAATTTTAAATCTGCTTTTGGATATAATTACATACTATCTTACTTTTCTTCCTCAAACAGAAAAACAGGAAAGAGATTGCGTGTTATTGGGAAAACCAGCCCGCAGGCTGTCAAAAACCGCACTGTGCCTTCTACCATGAAAGGTCACGCTTGATCGACGGTGTCTACTTCCCACCCAATAAAGGTAAAGTGTGCTTCGTTTGGACAGGATGAGATGTATTAAATGTTGAGTGAGCAACTTGACACTCTTTTGAAAGGGTGGCGAAAATAAAGTAACCTATTAACCGTTCCCTGTCAGGCCTGGCCAAGACAGAGGAGCCTCCACAGGAAGAAGCAGCCCCTCCGCCCGCTCCTCTCCCCACTGCAGCCAATCCCCAACTCAGAGGGGTCCTCAAAGCAGAAACTCAGGAGAGTGTACCAAGCCCCACACACCCACCAGTGGTGATCAATCCAGCTGATGACGATGAGGATGAGGATGGTTAGTTGTGCGCTTATTCCATTGTGTATTTATAACACAGTTTACAAGGTTTTATTTTGTCAGTAATCCTGATGTGTGTGTTTGTGTATTCCCAGACCAGCTCTCAGAAGGAGAGGAGAGCAAAGTTGGCCCAGATGGAACTTGGCTGACCTCTCCCAGAAAGTTGGCAGGAGGTCCCAATTCAAGTAAGACATGAGCCTGAAACACGGCCCAACACTCCTACTAGCTTTCTAAAGAAAAAGGAACAATAGTTTCACTGCCTCACAACCACAATCTTCAACTTAGATGACTGTCTAGACTTTGGAGTGTGCACCCTGGAGGAGATCCGACTGAGGAAAGCCCTGAAGGCCTTCTATCCTGTGCCGACTGCCGACACTCCCCTGCTGAAGAACGACAGAAAGGAGAACATCCGCTCTCGGCTCCGTCCAGCTCCCCTCCAGTCTACACAAGGTAAATTTGTATTTGAATGGTTTATTTGGTTGAGTTAACATATTGGGCTAAAGTAATTCATTGAGTGATTAAGAAAAGAATATATATAGATAGATAGAGCCAACCCTTTACAAAAACATGTTAACCAATATTATGTACCCCTTTCCAACTAGACCCAACTTTCCCTGAAGATAACGAGAGACCTAAAAGCAGCGTCATCGACAGGCTGGGGAAGAGAGTGTTGGGCAATGGTAAAAATACTGTTTGCACAACTTGGGAGATATTTTGGCTATATAATGTTTACTGCTATTAATCCAATTTTCTGCTGCATTATAATGAATTGTTGTTTTTGTCTGACAGATGCCCAGACCATGGGGCAGCCGCCACTCAAGTGCAGTCTGACCGAGCGTCTAGGTAGAGCTGTGGATGACGAAGACGCCCCCCTTCAGAAAGGTGAGCAGAGGATTCCACTTTTCCATTGAACTCTGGAGGAAGTGATGAACTTGAAAATTGTAATTATGCCAGTGAGTTATATTTGTGAGGCACATATTGGAAGATTTCTCTGGCCCTTGTTTAGGTCTGAAGCCCCTTCGAGAAAGACTTGGTTTTCCAGTAGAGCCCATGGGCTCTCCTTTGTCTGCAGCTTTACCAGTAGCGGAGACAAACACAGAGCTGAAGAAGTCTCCACAGCAGATTCGCATCAAGACCCTGGAGGAGATCAGACAGGAGAAGGCTGCAAAGTCTCAGAACAAGAAACGCGGCGGCCCTTCCGCCCCGTCTCATCCAACAGTCTCATCCAAAGCCCCCAGGGGCACAAAGAGATCCATCACACTCAAAGACTCGTCCATTGTCCAGGTAAAGACTGAGATCTCCCATGCTAAGAAAAGCAAGCAGGAAGAAGAAGGGCAGGAAATGCAGCGCAGTCCCAAGAAGGCCAACCAGGAATGTGAGAAATCTGCAGAAAAGGCTGCGGTCGCACCAGGCCAAGTGACTACTCCCCCGACTGAGGTCCGGGTGAAGACGCTCGAGGAGATCCGCAGGGAGAAGGCAGCCAGGATGCAGGCTCAGCAGGTCAAGGACACCGAGAATGGTAATGAAGAGGTCACCACTAAGAAGCCCTGCGTACTACGCATCAAGAAACCACCTCCAACTGGTAAAACAGCTGGGCATATAGTCCATCATTACACAATTCTAAATGTTACCCCCTTACAGTATTGAATTTTCTTTTGCATTTTAATTTACAGATTCTAACTCGATGGATTTGTTGAAAGCGGCGGACAACATGAAAACAAAGAAGACTGCAGAGGTGAAAGAAAAACTGGCACCCGCCTCTGATTCAGAGGTATGACCTGTTGTAGATATGCACTGCTGCTGATGTTGAGTGATGCCTTATTTTACAAATTGGAATGAAGTAATTACATAACCTCTTAAGCGCCACGAACCCGCCAGTAGCTTCACTGAGCAGTCCGTCTTTGCCGAACTGTCGCAAGATCAGTTTTGAAGCTAGCTGTTAACGTTTCATGCTAACTCGCTGGGAAGCGGGAGTAACGTAGCTCCAAAGTCGGCAATCTTTTTTAACAAAAGTAAATGGGCTCGACTATTTTCACATGGGTCCCTTGATCCATCATATCAAGATATATGGATGAAACTGGGCTCATTAGAACCGCCGGAGCCTCCGCTTCAATGCTTGCTATGTCGATTGTAAACAATTGCAGAAGCTATATTAACTTCAGGCCACCAGAGTGTGCCAAGACTGCATTTAGACGATATGTTATCTCAAGCCTTTTTTTCCTTTGCTTATTTCTGCACACTGTGGTGCCTAAACAGTCATGGAATTGTATAATTATTATATAATAATATATAATATTGGGTATTGCTAGTAAGCTGAGACTCTTGTAAATCCAAAGAGCCCAATTGCATTAATGTGGGATGAAATATGGCCTCATAGTAACCATTTCAATCTGATCACAGTATTTTTTTTTTTTACTTGACCTTGCTGTATAAAATGACCTGTTGTGACCTCCAGGATAATCACAGCCTCATGAAACTCTAGTCCCAGAATCTAGACACCCAGACCATTCAGAAAATGTATAGGATGTCCAGGTACATTGAAGATAAGTGGGGTTTTCTGAGCCATTTTCAGAAAGAAAATACCTTTCACCCAATCGCCGAAATGGTCAAAAACATCGAGGTCTCCATTTTTCAAAAGCTATTGATGCTGCATTACAGCATTAAGTTTTCTAGTGTTTTTCAAGGCCATGAGCTTTTCAGGTGGTCGTTTTGGGGGATTTTTGACCCTTTCCCCCCATTCCCGAATGGTTAAAAATGGTTAGAAAGTGTACCAAAGCTGTATAATTAATGGTATCAACCCAGAACTTGGTGCAGTAACTAATCACACATAATTGAGCATGGGAATGGCACCATTAGCCATGAGTATGTTTAAAATATTAATAATTTTATAAGGCAAAATTTTAAATATCTTTATTACCTTTTAATTGATACAAAAGATTGACATACAGTGTCAAGCTGCATCTCAAATGATTCCTTAGGGTCTCAGCTTTCTGAAGGTGTAACTTGTATGTGGCACCGACTGCTGACCCACACCACCATGAAGCTTAAGAGGTTAATCAGCCTTGTTTTGCCCTGTAGGTTAGCCCTGCCTCCAGCAATGGGGTCACGGTCAAGAGCTTTGAGGAGATCATGCGTGAGAAACGTCTCCGCAGGCAGGAAATGGAGGAGCGAGCCTCCCCGAGCCAATCGCAAGCGTCCTCCGAGGAAGAGCCTCCCCACAAACAGGAAGTCGTAGTTGGGAAGAAGGTTTCCATCAGAGCCAAAAGCACGACAGCGGCAGGTGCCTCATCTCCCTCCACCGCCTCGTCCTCCGGCCCTGGTCGCAAGATGATATCCCTCAAATCCTCGGCTGCCTCACCTGTTCACAGCACTCCTGCTACTGGTCAGCCGGCTGTGACCTCCAAGTCTCCAGAGCAGCAGGCCCAGGTAGATTCGGCTTCACACAGTCCAAACGACTCCAAATCATCCCCAAGCAAAGGCAAGAGGAGCTGCCAAACTCTTAGGCCAGGCAAGCAAACTAGAAGGGCCACTACTCAGGGCTGCGCCGTGGAGGAGCCTCCTGCTGATGAGATGTCGAACCAGGCGAAATCTGCCAAGCAGGCCACCGAGATAAAAGGTACTTTACTTAAGCTGTCACATCTTATGGATGGTTCATTCCAGTGACGTGTGGTGAGGTCAATGGCTGGGGAGGCACTGGCTAGTATCAGAGCCAGATTTACACAATATGAACCCAGGGCTGCAGATATGCTCGTGATCTTGCGGTCGCCTGATCTCGTGAGAATCCAGCTGCCTCACTAGGTTACTCAGGAGCTCAAGACACACCCCCCTCAGTGAGGCAGGTGAAATAGGTTTCCTGGACTATGGAAGACGAGGAAATATAATGAAGGGGTCTACAAACATGACATTGGTGACATACAGAGAGATGGTAACAGGCACACGCTTATTGCCCGCACTCCGAGGGGAGGCTGAGCTGGTCAGTGCCTCACCTACTGTCTCCTTATATCTGCAAATTTGGCGATTTTGACTCAAAAAAAAAAAATATCACATCAGTAGAAAAATCTTAATTTTTATTATATTTTTTACTTTTCATAACAGCTATTTTCATTGGACAGCTGTTTTCATTGGACACCTGTCATACACCTGTATGACAGGTGAGGCTCTGCCTCCCCTGACCGCACGTCCCTGGTTCATTCTTAAAGCAACACAACGCAATTGTTTAATTTGCACGTCCCGTTCATTAATTGTCTGCCGATACCATTTCCAGTGAGGCCGAAGCTTAACGTGAAGCCTTCTGTGATGAAGCCAGCGGTGCAGGTGAAACCAGGCCAGAAGAGGAAAGCAGCCGAGCGATCTGCCGTGGCTGAGGTGAAACCTTTGAACAGCGCCTCCACTTTGTCAAAAGAGCTACTGCAGGAGCCACTCTGTAAACAAAGAGAGGTACGTCAGACCCAAATATACATAACCAAATGTTAAATTGCCCCAAAAATTAAGTGAAATATTTAAAATATATTTATTTATATATATTAAAATATATTAAAATCTCAGCCCAAGACACCTTCTCAAGGATTTATTTATTTTTATATCAAGATGTCATCCCACTCTGAGGAGGTCCAGCTGCACCCAGCAGAGCCCAGGAGCCCTGCTGCTCTGCTGGGTTCAGGCCCCAGCACCAGCCCCTTGAAGGAGGACCTGCAGACAGTCCCAGTGTTTCAACAAAGCCCAGGTCAAACACCATCTACCACCACTACAGTGGATTCAGCTGCATCCAGAGAGGCCTCCAGTGTCCCCCAAAGGTAAAATGGGAAAACCTAATTTATCATAAGAGCTGTTAATATGCTCATTGGTTGACAATGCTGACTGAACATTCACCTGCTCTCTCCAATTAGCCCCGTGGTGAAGACTCCCACCCAGTCAATGTCTCGGAGGCCCAGCTTGGCCTCATCACGTGCACCGAACGCCTCCAATTCTGCTGCCTCAGCCATGGATGACTTCGATGAGCTGATGAACGAGTTCACAGATGACCACCTGGAGGAAGACATGGACCCCGGAATGGGAGAGGACGACTTGCTGCAGGAGCTGTCGGAAATGATCGACAGCTGAGGTCCGGACAAGTAGAATATCCAAGCCCCATACCCCGCTACCTGACTCGACACTCGTTCTTCTTGATTTGAGGCCAGGTGGCCGCCCATCATGGAGTGTCAGACAATCGCCCACAAGCTAATGTGGAGGATATTCACCTAAGTACGTACATTACCCCTCAACAGTCACAAAATATAAATGTCACATATTGGAAATGGGCATATTATGAGTCATATTTTATTTTATAGTTTTTATTGTCTTTTTTTTATGCTCTCTCTAGCGAACTACTGCTTTTGTTATAAGGTTCATTTCAACCACATGGTGCTGTGCTGGGCTTTTGTTTCTAATTAAATCCATTTTGTCCTCTCCTGAAAGAAAATGTGATTGCCTCTCTATCTGGCTTAAACAATCTCAGGCACCGTCTTCATCAGGAATACCCGCTCGAATAATTCTGTTTTCAAGTTGCAAAGCGTATCGCTCACTGACTATCAACCATCATCGTTGTGGAGAGTGAAGCCAAATCTGTATACTGTGTATGCAAATAAATAGCAAGTTGAATATGGAATCCTCATACCACTGCACTTATTGTAGACTGTTCCTTCCCACCTGTATTTATTTCTCCTTAACTGGTGGAATACTAGGTTAAATCTTGGTGTTGCCCGGGTACAGATTACAACAGTTAAAATTTTAACCTTTATGTTTAATATTCTTATCAAAACGATTGTAAACGACTTGTAATGAATAATGAGTAAAAAGGAAGCCCTAAACCATCTTAATATTTTCTTGTGGCTTGTTTGGGACATGTTTCCACCTAGTTCTACATGAGTGCATATTCTGCCTGCTTTTGTCCTCTTTTTTTTTTTGTTTTTGAATACTACGTTGGTCTTAATATGTAAATGTGTTTTTTTTAATTATGCTTTTATCTGACAGACACGCAAGTTCATCATCTTCGTAACACAAATACTCAAGTGGTTTTAATGTAATAAAAAAACTCAGGGACTGTCGTTCAAACTGCTGTTTGAATTATGGGTGCTAGTCAGTGACTATGATTCAACTCAACCATCTTTCGCTTGCTCCTGCATGTAAAAAGTATCTCATTGCCTTCTCCAGCCGTTGCTGATCAGTAAGGTGAACTATCCTTTTCCATGTTTGCGTCTGTGCTGACCATTTTCCCATGAGCCTGCTGTCTAGTGACTTGTATAAGTTACTGTCTAAATAAAAAGTATTTTAATGACACATTGTTGTATAAATGTTTTGGGGAAACATTTAATGGCGTTTAGGGATCCACGTTGCTGAGTGACTAGATTTATTTATGACGACATTGCGTTATATAGGGAGACTACCTAAAATATGGAAAATCACAATCTGGAAACCCGGGTAAAATTCTAATAATCCAGGAAATTATAGATTTACATCTTTAACTTTCCATGCATGCAGAATCATGGCAAGAATGATCAATGAAAGACTTAGTATTCTTGTGCTGCTAAGTCATGGTTAATGACGGCCCCTTCAATGCATTCAAACAAGTGGCCTTAGCTGGTTGAAGAACAATCATCAGGCCTTCCCCAGAGCTGGCTCCACTAACCCACGGCTCAGATCGTTTCCAGAGGGCGGTGAACACTTCTCCCCACTGTCCCGTCAGAACAATGGCATGGCACCCACACAAGGCTCTGTACTCTGTACTCAGTCCTGGTCAATGCCTTCTGTCGTTATGCGGTTTTCATTCAATCCATTAGCACTATGCACATACTATAGCTAGCAAGAATTGACTTGACTTTTTATTATCGTTATTATTGTTATTATTATTATTATTATTATTATTATAAATACTGAATTCTAAAAGTAAGTCAATACACACTCCTTACCAGTTGGTGGCGGTAATGGGAACATGGGCGAAGATGCCGCCGTCGTCGTCGTCGTCACTTCCGGCTGACCGGATGTAAACAGAAAGGACGCTGCTCCGGAGAGCCCGCAACATGAGTAAACTGGAGCTACTCAATGTCTTTCTGAACGATAGGCTGACAGCGGCCGCCGAAGACATCTTCAGGGCGGTGAAAAGCACCGTGGCGGAGTACCAGAGCGAAATCGTGCGCTCAAAGGAGGAGAACGAGCGGCTGAAGCGACTCCTGAGCGTCGCTGTCCAGCGCCTGTTACTGCGGCCAGGTAAAATAAATGAAACGCACGTTTGGGTCCCTGTATTCGTGCGTGATTCAAATACTTGGCAGTAGAGCTGCAACTAACGGTTATTTTCATTATCGATTAATCTGTCGATTATTTTCTCGATTAATCGATTAGTTGATTTGTCCAGAAAATGCTGAAAAATGTCGACCGAGGCGACGTCCTCGAGTGTCTCGTTCTGTCCACAACCCAAAGATATTCAGTTTTACTGTCACACAGGACGAAAGAAACCAGAAAACATTCACATTTAAGAAGCCGGAATCAGAGAAAATCAGAAAAAACAGACTCGCGACTAATCGATTAATCAACTAATCGTTGCAGCTCTAAAGTGCCTGTGTTTTCCAGACGTGCACACGCACGAATGATGTCGCCGTGGCCACGGGCATCAAGGAATCGGGTAAATTGATCATCAACTTCGATCGATCAATCAATCAATCAATCAATCAATTTCCATCCCCCCGTTCTGCTGCATCGGGTTGATCCTTCCCTTGGGTCTGAAACAAATCTCAAGCAGCCCCCACCCCCCCCCCAAAGCAGCATTTAGAGACAAAAACATAGAAAAAGTAAATCTAGGAAGAAGGGTTGAATTAGAAATCGCGTTGTTGTTGTCGTTGCCTGGAGTAGTAAAGGTGTGCGGAGGGCTCGGTGTTTGAATGGAGAGCGCTCCGTCCACTATCAACAGGGAAGTTGTGAATTACTCCATTGTCCCCTCATTACAGCCACTTCTGTGTGGACGGTGGCAGCTGTTAATCTTGGCACACGGCTACGGAGCTCGGATTATCACGCACGCACGCACGCACACACACACACACACACACACACACACACACACACACACACACACACACACACATTTAATGGAAATGCAAACACGCTGACACTCAGTTGCTCCATGGCGTGCACACACACACACATTTAATGGGAATGCAAACACACTGACACACTCAATTGCTCCATGGCGTGCCCACACACACACACACACACACACACACACGAGGGATGTGTCGGAGATAAGCCGCGCCTCAGATCCATGAGGCCGCCACTGGTGCTTTATTGTTCTGCTTGGCTATCAGTGCCCGTCTGTGTCTTCATGACTCCATGTCCACGGCTTCTCCCTTTGTGGTGTGAACTGCAGAGATAGTGGTTCCCCTCGCTGTGGGGAACAGAGCGCCTATTGACTGGGCCCAGTGTGTCATGGGACAGATGAAATCTCCCTGGCGCTACTGACCCTTGTGTGACTTGATGCGTCGAGAATGCCGGAGGCTGTGACGAAATACAGCCTCAAACCTCTCCTTTGAATTGCTGTTGCTTTGCCGTTTTCCTGTTTGGCCATAAAGTTGAGCAGTTTTTCTGTCCCATCTCAATAATTCCCTTTTTTCACCACTTCTCTCTCTGTTTGACGTCTTTGTTTCTTCCTTGACATCTCCCTCTCTCTCTCTCCGTCCCCCTCCAGTTGGAATGTCCTGAGGAAGTCCCCGGGGCCCGGAGACGGACGCGCTGATGGGACCTGCTGCGCCGCCATGAGCTTACAAGACGGCGGCTGCAGCTATGCTGGCGGTGCGAACATGGGCACCGCTAGCAGTAGCATGCGGCGGCGCCTGGAGGACCAGGAGTTCACCCTGCGCGTCTACCCGGGCGCCCTGGCCGAGGGCACCATCTACTGCCCCGTCGGCGCCCGCAAGACCACCACCGCCGCCGAGGCCATC
>OMKR01019377.1:2081-12945 GCA_900302355.1 Cyttopsis rosea | reverse complement strand
TACCTTGGGTGACTGATGCATTGACTGACCTGTAGACCGCGTCCTCTCAGCCTGTCCGTCACTAGAGCCAGCTCCCAGTCCACCTCACCACCGCGGCTCCCCAGGGCGCTCAGCAGGAGGCGGCACTCGCAGCGTGCCAGATAGAAGGCACAAGACAGCCGGAGGAGATCGCCCTGTGAGGCGTGGGCCGTTCCCGGCGACTGCCTGTGAAGCTGCTCTTGTCGGCCGGAGCAGGGCTGGTATCCGAGCAAGCCAAACAGCTTCACTATCTGGGGCATGGACAGCGCTGGCTTGACGTAGTGGGTGAATAAACCTGAGTACATCTGACAGAAACGGAAGGAAATAAGTGATGGGAAAAAAGCTCTTGTATATATTGTGTTGGCTGTTATTTCACCAAATAAAATACATTTCCCAAGCCCTATACAGTATTATAGAAAAGGAGAGAACCTTTTTTTGTACAAACCAACCTTCACAGCTTTGTACTCCTCTCTCCAGGGCCCAAGGTAAAGATTAAGTGCCGCTTGTTCAAGGACCTCAAACGCCTTCGCCAGCCCCTTCAGGCCTCCTCTTCCCCCTCTACAGGGTGGCACCGGTGTGGACTTGAGTGACTCCTCCATCACACCCAGCGGATCCAAGCCCAGGCAGTGCGTGTCCCGGGCGTCTCCACTCTCCAGCATCCCCTCCACTTGCCGTTGCAGCGCCTCATCATTGCACACCAGATTGGAGCCAGCTTCTGCGATGCGCCGCTCCAGGCTCAGTTCATAACTCCTCACGAGGTCTTGGTTTCTCTGGAGGAGGAGGAGGCTCATCTCGATGGTTCAGCTGGGGGAAGGGGGTGAAATGTTAGGTTACGCGCGCTCCGATCACAGTTATACGTTTGACTTCAAAGTGGAAATCCATAAGATCGCCGTGTCGGGCGGAAGACACCATCAGTCCCAAAATCCCATTCAACACTCTCAAATTATTTTCTCCAAATTTAGCCTTCTTCTAATCAATTGATTTGGGCTTTATTCTTGGTCACTTGAGGTGGCGGCTGTTATTTTTAGTGAATGTTCATCCATATCTACATTTTACTGGCCACAACTAAGCACGCTGGTTTATGAAATTCACCTCTGCTGCCTTTCTCGTCTAGCGCGTGCGCCATCAGCGCATTTTTTTCCGCGAAATGCGGACCCCGCCACCAACAACGGAAATGGCATATCGAGGGCACACGCGTACCACAACACATTCAATGGCGGTTTCTTCTAAAGTGCCAGCTAAATAAATAAATATAAAATAAATAAACGACGCATTACCACCACAAATTAATCACAGTTTAATGAGTCTAGGGTCACATTTACGTGTGTTGTTTGAAAATGTCCACCAATTACAACGCTTATTTCTGCCACGCAGCATGACTATAGGTTGAGAAAAACGTATATTCGCAGTTATTCGAAGTGATAAAGTGAAAGTAAAAGAAAGTCATAGACGGGAATAAAGGAAGGAAGGAAGGAAGGAAACGGCGGCTAATACGTTGCACGGCTAGCGGATGAGCTAATGTAGAACAACAACGATCGGTGCTAAAGGCTAGAATGTATATATCTCAAACGTAACGCTGTGTTTGAAAGAATTTAAGTCTTCTGTTGTGGTGTATGTACAAATAAGACAAACATCAGTTTGTAGCAATGAAAACCCCTTTAAGGGTCAGCGTTACACTCACCTGACAGCGAGCTTTAGCAAGGCAGCTAAGGCAATGACATTTTATCATGTAATCTAATATCCTGAAAGGTCAGCAACAAAACATTAATAACAAAAGCTCACCTCAAGCCACTCCTAACAAATAGGATTTTAAGGCATTTCTTGACCGATCGATCGGCTTGTCCCGAAGCTGAGATCCAGGCAAAGTTCAGAAAAAAAGTAAACATTGTCACGTGGTCCATTGCTGCGTTCCAGTGCACATCGAAAATCGGTAATTCCGTCTCCGGAGTCCCGACTTCCGAGCTAAATGTGTTCCATTGTCTCTGTCCGGGAAATAAAGGTGTGCGCAGTAAATGTGTGGTGGTTTGGAAATTCCTAGCATTCTCCAAGCAACACAACGTATGTTACCGTAAGATAAAAACTTTGAATCGAAGTTGGACGTGTTTTCAAATTAAAAACTCATGCAAAGGGAACGTTGTTCACCGTTAACGGTGCGTGCTGCCATGATTGCTGCGACGCCAGGTCTGCTATCTCGGTAAACACAGCAATCTGCCCCGAAATTCCGACTTGAATGTCCGTTCCTTTGCCCTTTTCCAAGTAGCAGTCGGTTTTTTCCGAGTTCCGTCTTCAAGGGAATGCAGCATTTAACTCTGGAATCTCCCGGAGGAGCGCTTGGTTTATAGCACGGCGTGCCACGGTTTGAAGAACCCATAGAGTCCATGGAAGAACCACCTGGTAATTTACATGGACTTTAACGGATTTTTTTTGCGGGGGGGCATTTAGATTCATCATATCATGTTATGTAATGTGACACACCCTATGCTTCATGAAAGATACTGTTTAAGTGATGTTGTTTATCGCTGTTTACTTATTTACTTATTATTAATAATATAATCCCGATAATGAGGAGTTTTGGTTTCCGAAAAAAAGAGTCCAATTATAATAATAATAACAATATAATAATAATAATTATAATAATAATGTAAGTTTAGCTCAAAGTGCTACCTAAATATACAGTATATTGGTACTCAACCGGTTCAACTCAGACACGGAGCCACAATGAAGTCAGTTTCACATTGGTGATTGGATCAGCAGCTGGAGTGTCGTCCGCCCTTCATTCAAAATTCTAAAATAATTTTTTTATCCATGTAATATTTCAGTCCAAAATGATCGCTGCATCAATAAGCGCAATAAAGTGTTTCTTTTTTGGTCAGTGATGTCTGAACAAATCTTTTTTTTCCCTCAACTCTTTTGCCGATACTTAAATTCCAATTGCTTGGAAACCAGAAAAGCAAAACAGTTTGGAAAGTTGAAAAGACAATAAACTTTCCTTTTTTTTTCTTTTTTGACCTCAGGTTTTAATAATATTTATTATGTGTTAATTTGACATTATACACAATAGAGTACACAAAAGCTTCGCCACCGTGTTGACTCTTGATAGTCCACTTATTAAGGCATAATTAATTTGGTCCTGAAATATTGAATGGATATAAAGTTTTTGAATTTTGAAGGGCGTTTTAAATAAATAATATCAAGCCGAGTATCCAACCCCCAATATGAAACTAACTTCACTCGGCGCAAATGAAATGGTGATGCGGTTGCCATGACACCGTAAACAGTAAGTCTAAAGCTCTTGGGCTCCAAGAAAAGGAACATTTTCAGGATTTCAGCTCAACTATGATTCCTCCAGTCGAGACCCTGATTAAGTACGACGGCCCGGTTTTGATTAGCAAGAACCCAGAGAGAAAAGCACCAAAGGTAAATATATAATAATAATTATAATAATAATAATAATAAGTTCACTTGGATCAGATTAGTGAGAGGACATTTGCAGAATTGTAGGAAAAAAAGTATTATCATCCTGGAAGGGGGGGTCCCTCATTCTGTGCACCCTTCCCCAGCTTTCCTCCTTTTTCCCAAAGGGATTTTCTGGGACTTTTCCCAGGTCCAGGTTGGATGTTCAGACCAAGGGGACGTCGTTGATTTCTCTGTGAAATGTGGGTTTGCGAAGCCCTTTGAGACTGTATTGTGATTAAGGGCTGTAGACATGAACTTGACTTGACTTGATTATATTGAAAACAAATATCAGTCTTTGAGTGAGGAAGACTTTTTGCAGGAACGCCCCCTGAAGGTGAGCCCCCAGCTGCCTGCTGTGGCGGGCCCAGTCCCTGCACCCCCCAAGCCCAAAGCCCCTGCAGCCGACGCAAACAAGCAGCAAACGGAGGAGATCCTCAACTTCATCCTTCCACCGAGGTATCTCTCTTTTACATAGAAGTGTGATGTAACTAAGTTCTCCGTTACTGTACTTAAGTATTTCTTGGGGGTATCTGTGGTTTACTGTACTTGAGTTATTATATTTCTGTCGACTTTTACTTTTACTTCACTACATTTAGCCCCAAGAAAGTATACTTTGTTTTATGCCAATACATTTCCCCCGAACACCTTAGTTACTCGCTGCAAAATACAATCTGAGGAAAACTGGGAGCCAATGATGTTAGTGAAGCCAGTTATCAGAGGTTCATGTTGGAATCAAAGATCATATCCAGCAGCAAGCTGAGTGTAAACAAACACTCTCGAGCCCGTGTTCAGAGTTGCGAGGTCTGCAGTTTTCCCGCACCTTTGGGCTATTGGGGATGGCAGGGTTTGTCATGGAGACCTGGCAACCCTGCCCGTGTTCAGTTAAATTTTTGCGGCACTGCTACTGAGCAAGCACAGGCATGTCCCAGAGAGTCGCAACTAGAGCAGCGTGTTGGGAGAGCGACAACCACGGCGACGGCTTCCTCCAGCAGTGATGCTGCCCCACCTGCACCTGCTACAACTGATGGAGACCAACACCTGTGGCCATGTACAACAAATGTTTCCTTATGTCAGAGTCAAAGATGCGTTTTATGAATGAAGTGCCTCTTATGCTTCCTGAAAAATACGGAAATATTGGCAACCAGAATAAAGTCACAGAAAAAAAGAAACTAAGCTCATAGTAAAAATAAAAAGTGTTTTTCCTCCACAGCATTTTCTTTTACTTTTGATACTTAAGTACATTTAATACCATATCATTACTTTTGATACTTACTGTAAGTATCTTTAATATCAACTACTTTAAGGTTTTTACTCCAGTAGTATTCTAATGAGTGACTTTCACATTTACCAGAGTCATCTTTTAGTAAAATATTATTCTACTGTGGCTTTCCAGTACTTTTTCCACCACTGCTTTTACACATATGGTCTGATATTGTTCAAGTTACAACAACCTCATTAAGTTTCTCATTAACCTCATTAAGTAGATTCTAAATTCGTCCAATGTCCAAAATATGCATGTGCTTAACTTACAAATCCACTGGGTGGAAGAAGTACTCAGACCTTTTACTTAAGTAAAAGTACAATACCCTGACACAAAATGATGACTCTTTACTGTGCTTAAAGTATGAAAAGTAGTAGTATATAAATTGAAAAGTAAAGATATTTGCTCTGAATTGTAGTTTGAACTTAAAAAATAATATTTATTTATCCTGTAAAAGTTTCTCTCACTTCCCACCCAAACATCAGGCCTAACATATAACACAATTAAGGCATTAAGAGAAAATAAACAAACAAACAAACAAATAAATAAATAAGAATGAAAAAACAAAACAAAAAAAATGTCATTAATAACTAAAGAGGAGAACTTCAACTTCAGAGAGCATGCAATGACAAATGATGAGGTGGAGTATTTAGATGACTGCAATAAAGTATAAATCATGTATAATATGTATAATAATAAAGTATATTATGGTTTTGGGGGGTGTGGAAATGGTGACTTACACCCTAATATAGATTTTTCCTATACGTGCTAATAATAGGCAAAGGCAACAATAGTCAATCTATCTTGAAACTATTTAGAATGTTTGAAATCGCCGCTTTTTTTAGGGAATGGACAGAAGGGACCCAGCTGTGGGTGCAGCGCGTGTCCACAGCGCCCTCCACCCGGACCGATGTGCTGCACCTGCAGCAGGAGCTGGACGTGCTGCTGCGGCAGAGACAGGCCAGTGTGACCGGCATCTGCCCCGTCCGCAGGGAGCTCTACTCCCAGTGCTTTGGTGAGGAGACCGATACATACAGTACAGTATATACAGTATACAGTATATATACACTACATCCGCCAAACTCAGATTTGTCCATCAGACTGCCAGATGGTGAAGTGTGATTCATCACTCCACCTTTCCACTGCTCCTACTCCAGAGTTCCATGGCGACGTGCTTTACACTAGATCTAGCCATTTAGCATCACGCATGGTGATTTTAGGCTTGTGAGCGGCTGCTTGGCCTTAGAAATCCAGTTCATGAAGCTCACGACGAACAGACCTTGTGCTGACGTTGTTTCCAAGTAAATACCCAAAGTAAACAGTACTCTGGTGATGGTAAATGTCCTCCATTCAATATTCTACTATGGGCTCAAGTATCAAGAGTATACTTATATTTATACTTATACTTATATTTTGGTGTGAGACACATTCCGTCCATAACGCGTTAACTTAGTAAGATGAAAGTGTTGATGGCCGAATGGCTTTGTGCTTACTGTTGGACAGATCAAACTTGAAACTTAACTCTGAGTAAAATCTCCTAAATTGATACTAGTCAAGTAGAAATACCTCAAAATTCTGCCTCGGACTCTGGGGTTACTGTAATAGATGGACCAAAAATCTAGTCCCTCTAAACATAAACTGGAAGTCACCTTTTCCCTCCAATCCACTCTCTCTGTGCAGGGAGAAGTATACTTAGAAAATTCCCCCTGGAACAGAGTTATCGAGTCTTCAGTACAGTTAACAATCTTTGGGTCTGTAGTAACGCCAGGAAAACACTAAGTTATTTCCTTTTTTCCCGGTTGAACACCCTGTTTCCCCGAGTCTACGAGATTCCCAATGTCGCCGTTCTGACCATGGACTCACTTGAACTGCGGCCTTCTCAATCCTTCCATCTTTCTTCTTGTCCTGTCGGCGTCCCCTCTAACAGACGAGCTGATCAGACAAGTGACTGTCAACTGCGCCGAGAGGGGGCTGCTGCTGCTGCGGGTGAGAGACGAGATTTGCATGACCATCGCCGCCTACCAGACTCTGTACGAGAGCGCCGTGGCCTTCGGGATGAGGAAAGCCCTGCTGGCAGAGCAGGGCAGGTCCGACATGGAGGCTAAGGTCAGGGTTTTTCGACACCGAACTACAGTGCATTTGAAAAGTAGTCTCATTTCGACAATCTTGTTGTCTCGTTTTTTAGGCCTATCCGGGTGTATTGCAGGTCAGAGTTCGGTAAATATAAGATAAGACTTTATTAATCCCTGGAGGGAAATTCAGGAATTAATTTAGAGAGCAGGCTCCCCTTGAAACTCACTCGAAGTTGTGAAACTTCTCACGACAATCCAATAGCAGTGATCGGAATCGGAATCTTTCGCTAGGTCCAATTTCACATACGGGGAATTTGTCGTGGTAAAGATCGTTGAATTGCAGAACAGATGATCGGCAAGTCTGAAAAAAAGTAAAACAAGATAAGCCAAATGAACAAAAATAGTCAAATATCAAAAGAAAATTGACAAATGACCAAAAACAACGGCCACAGGATAAGTTAAGTTAAAAGGCAATAGCTGGGGCTAAGTAGCAGTATACAGTAGTTGCTGGTATGGTCACAGGTATAAATAAAATATAAATATAGATGATATACTGTATGGGATGAATAAATATAAATATGAATACAATAATACGGGCATGGCTACCAAGGAGTGAGTAGGTATAAATTATTACTGTGTTATTACTAAATTATTACAAAGTCTACACTGTTATTACATTATTATTACAATATTACCATTGTGATAATACTGTATTATCACTATGTTATTACAAAATTATTAGAATGACTGCAATGCTGTTACATTATTATTATAATATGAGAATTGCAATATACTGTCATAGCATCGTAGACATTGTATTAATTTAGTAATAACATAATTTATGCCTACTCTCTCATTGTTATGCATGACCTGTACAGTTTATCCATCTATATTTGTATTTTGTTTACATTACATTACATTATTATATTATTATTACAATAGTAAAAGTGTAATAACACTGTATTAACGTTGTAGACTTGGTACTAGCTTGGTAATAACAATTGTCATTGTCTTTGTCGCATACGCAGATTTCTGAACTGGAGGACGAAAAGCGAGAGCTGCAGAGGCAGGTGAACGAGCAGAAAGCTAAATGTGTGGTGATCGAGAAGAGGGAGGCGGAGAGGCGGCAGGCGGACGAGAAGAAACACGCCGACGAGATTCAGTTCCTGAAGAGAACCAACCAGCAGCTCAAGGTGAGTCCTTCAACCTCTCCATTAGAGTCTGAAGACAAACACGGGACACACACGCTAGAAGCCAATTCTAACCAAAGGGAGTGTATGGGTAATTTGTTTAAATGCCAAGCACATGATCTTACAAACCTTGAAAAAGTTCATTTGAAACCAACTACACTTTGTATAAACCCTGTAATTACAGCTGAGTAAATAAAGTAAATTTGCTTTTGCGTTGCAAGATCAAAATTGCAAGGCTGCACTAATTCATCTAATTCAACAATTCCTTTGATTCTTTTGGTTTAATGCATGTGAGCGAGGGAGGACTTCCAGTGAACAATGAACGTTGATTGCGAGTCTTGTGTCACTATTAGTCGGCCATAATAATAAGCACAGTTCTACACGTTTCTGCCGCTTTTAGTGGTTAACAGGATAGCGGTGTGTTGTGGGAATTAGGCAATTAGGAACTGGTTCCAAATCATGAACAAGTCTCCACACCACACCCAGCCACTACGCCATGACAGAACACAGAAATTCGGGTTTTATCTCAGTCTGCTTTCCTTTACAGGCCCAGCTGGAAGGGGCGTTTGGCCCGAAGAATTAACGTCCACACCAAAAGAAAATACAGCTACATGCCAAATACGGATTCATGGATTTCAAAGCCTTTGTGGTCTTGTCAATGGTCTTGTTTCCTCAGTCATGACCCTTATCATTGTGGAAGCAGTATGTGGGATACTGTCGCCCTCTTGTGGCGTTAGGAGGTAAATGCATTTTCTGAAACTGAATCAAAGATCACTGATTTCATGATGCATCATCCATAAATAAAACGTTGATAGCATGTTGTTTCATATTTTAATAATGGGGTGGTCTAACGATTTGTTTTCATTTCAAATAATTATTCCACACCGATGATCCATGATCATATTGCCATTAAGACCGCAGCCATATAAACAAGGAAAAGGACTTTATCTGACTTTTGTTCTTAATTCTTTTGATTCCTCCCTTTCTTTTCCCATTTTATTCTGCTTCAATCTTCTTCAATGCTTCAGAGTTGCCATGTTGTTCCAAATAGATTGAAGAAAATAAGTATTAGGTAAGTATTAGCTCGGTGGAAATCGTAGCCAGGATTTTAAATATCATACAGAGGAGTGAGGTATGGGCTTTTTTCTCCCAATATACTTCACATCTCCAATAATAGTATGTCCCTCCTTCCTAACACAGTAAGAAAAAAAGTGTTTTTTTGCAAAGTTACGGAGTGACCTTCGTTGAAATATAAATCAAAGTTATCATTTAAAAGTTGATTTGTACCTTTTAGAAGTATTCGATTTGGAACCCTACAATTGTCACACTCATCGTGTCTTGTATGGAAAAGTTGGATGATCATCCGTAAAGGTGCAGTGTGTAGAATTAGTGGCATTTTGCGGAACGGACTTGGCAGAAATGGAATGGAATATGGAATATAATATTCATAAGTATGTTCACTGCTAGTGGCCGCTAAATTCTACACACTGCACCTTTAACATTGGGAAGGAAACATATATCTTCATATATAAGGCCTTGGTATTAAAACTACCTCATGATAAGGATGTAATACTCAAAGGCTGCTAGGCTAGGCAAGCTCTCGCTGCCAGCCCTTACTCACTTCTGCAGCCAGGCAGAGAAGTCCAGGAACGCAGCATACTAATATGGTGCTTGGATTGCCGATAATGCTCTGCGGGCAGTTTCTCCAGCGGCCGCTCTACATGTGACCTACAAGCCAGTGCAGCATCCCCCTGCCTGCCAAGGGTCTGCAGAACCCTTACCCGTGACTGGATCTGGAGGGCAAATGAATCAAAGGCTGTGCCATCTCCTGCGAATGTTCAGCACGTCCATGATGGTTCTGAATCTGCTTCTGTGCCAACTCAGCTGGTTGCCCATACCTCTCATCTAAAGCGGCCAGTGCACTTGAGGTGGTCCAGGAGCACGTGAAATTTGTAATGCTCTGTTTTGTCAAGAGCCATGCATAACATAGTGCTGAGGTGGACAGCTGCTGGCCTGGCCAAGAGGGAAAGGAATTGACTGTGGGGAAGGGTCCTGGCGTTGGACCGCATGATGTGTACAGAAGAGACTGCTGGGCAGAATAAACTGTTATAGTGGGGGCATGAGTAGTGCTAGAAGGACCAGGGAGAGGAGGGTTCTGCGGGACAGACAGCACAGGAGGATGAGCGACCTGGGGTAAAAAGGGCTGGAGCTGGAGCCGCCAGATCCCTATCTGCCTTCTGTCAGGTCTTGGTCTGGCTGTGACTGGGGAACTGCAGCAGAAAATGGCTGCCCTGCCTGAATCAGCCAGTTTTATCACCTGCTGTGGAACCCGACATGGAATTTTTACCCACCCTACATCTCTATAATTGAGCTCAAAATAAATAAATAGAAACATGACATCACAGGGATGGTTATCTCACTTGGCACACTTTTGCATCATTTGCACCGTGAACTAGTGGCGCTGTCCCTGCTGCCTTATCTCGGTTTCCCCGCAGGAAGTAATGGGAGGCAATCCAGTCCACACTGCAGAGATGTTTTCACCAGGTGGCAAACTCCAGGACTCTCACGTATAGTACTCACTCAATGAGATTCACAGGCAAATTCAGGGGTTCCCAAACTGGGGTCTGCACCCCTTTAGGGGCCCGTGAGTGGATTGCAGGGGGCCCGCAGCAAAAAGAAGAGAAAAAAAAATTATATATAGGCATAAATATAAATATATATATTTAGCCAAAGCTTGTTCTGGCCAGGGGCCAGGGGGCCTCTCCATAGAAAAGTGTGGAAACCCTCTGGTCTTGCCTAATGATCACTGACAAAGTAGGCAAGACACTGGAGCCGTTTCATCCACGGCACGGGCGTGGCTTGAGTGA
>OMKR01019357.1:1910-13142 GCA_900302355.1 Cyttopsis rosea | reverse complement strand
ACTGACAATAAAACAAGCAAGGCAGGCAGCACTGTTTCCCACCACAGAATACAAAACAGCACCATCAGTACTGTGACTCCCTGGGGAATGGACAAATATTGGGACCTGATGTGTTTTATTTGACTTTATTACTTTATTCCTTGGATTTCGGCTGAAACGTGTCCCGCGGTCGTTCCCGACCAGCTGGACATCTGGACATCTGGACGCTGTAATGACATCCAGTTGTGTTCCAACAGGGCAACAAAGGCTATTTTAAGAGATTTTATTTTGTTCTCTCCAGTCTCTGCTGATCAGTCCTGATGTTGTCGTCTGGACTCGAGGCCGTGTGCCGCTGCTCTATTTTGGGATCGTGGCTCTGGATTTGATAAAAGAAAACGGCAATAAATGCATAACATGGAATGGACCTTCATATGTTATACAGCTTGTTAGTTTAAAAGAATCGAATGAAAGAATTCTGATATTCCAGGAATATAAAGATATAGCTTTAAAAAAACACTTAAAATCCATCAATGTAAGGTCAACCAGGGTCATCTTAGCGTTACATAAGTGTGCGCCTTGGGATTGCAATTGAATAGAAGGAAAAATTCCATAAAACCTAAAGTATAAACGCATTCCAGGGGAATTTAAAACCGATCCGCGACACATTGTCGGTGCAAGGTTTATTTTGTTGCTTTTTTTTTTTTCAACCACCAGTGATGATTTATTTTTATTTATTAGTGCCTTTGTGTTTGCAGTACCTCTATTCACCGCACAGTGGCAGTGCGGAGCAAGGGAGCAAAGGAGCAAGCAGACACACACACACACACACACACACACACAAACAAACGGTTGCAGCACAATATCAAGCTGTGCAGACTTTAGTCGTTACACAACACAGGAAAAACAAGGATATTTTGTGGTCTCCAAGGATCTAATCTATAATTGTGCCATTCTGTGCCTGTCAGTGCTTCCATCAGATACTCAGCAGAGAGGGAGGGGTGAGGGAGGAGAGAGTGATCAAAAAAAAAAGAAGAGGAATAAGACTGGATGAAGAGGTCGATGGAGAAAGTCAATCATCGATATGGGGGAAACACAGACCTACACCGGCTGATTTCAGTGGTCAGCGCACCTTCAGCCAGGGCAGAGCTGCTGCTGCTGCAGCCACGCCCTGGGTCTGAGATGGAGTCGCTACTACACACTACATGTGTGTACTATCATCAGTATGTGAGTTAGAAAAAAACAACCAAGCTGGCTTCCAAGCTTTTCCCGCCGCCTTGCCCCTCGCATTGCACTGTGGGATACGCTTTGCCAGCGTATAGTGCAGTGTTTGCAGACTACGGTATTTCACCGGATGTGGCGTGTATGTCGTTCCGGTACCGTTCGCGTACCGTTTGATGCGTGCGATGGTGTCAGCTAGAAACGCTCAATAGGATGCTCGTCGGCCATTTTGGAAGCAGCCACGGTCTAGAATAGGGTGACCACATTTTCAAACCGCCAAACCGGGACCCTGTTTTTATTTCGTTCAATAAGGAAACAGAGTAAAATAAAATACACCTGTTTTTAATGATATTGTATAATTTCGAGATTTAAAGCAACAAAACAGAATGGTCTGACTTTAGCCTTGTTTTGGGAAACGCTTCCAATGCAGCTTGTGTGCATGGAGCGCGGTGGTGTCAGGCGGGGGTCCGCACCGGGTGACAGGGCAGTGACACCAAAATGACTTGCCACATGCGTCCTCTATGTGCGGGCAAGTGAATGAGCGTTGTCCGTGCACCGCTCCCTGCTGCTCCGTCCGTCGCTCTCCGGCGTCTGTGTCCCGGCACACCGTTATTTTCGATGTATTTCATTACAATTAAAGACAGATATTTTTCGTTTAGGCTTAGGGTGGCCAATGTGCGTGTCGATGAGTTATGAAGATGGCCGCTGAAAACCAGCAGCGAAACAGGAGGACCATCGCAGCCAGCGCTTTGGGTCCGGTGTTGGGAACCAGTTTTCTTAGAATCCTTCAATACGAGGATATATTGTACAGTCACGTTTATCTGACATCACGTCACAAGTCAGCTTCGTGAAATTATAGGCACACGATGTGACATTGAAAGCCAACCCAACCCATAAGCTGCCAGTAGCATGCTACTAGATGGCTTGATTTTCACCATTTTAATTTTTTTAGCAGAAGGAGTTAAATTGTGCTTCGCTGTGGTCAAGTCGACGACCAGAGGATTCTTTATTGTGCTTGTGCCGGTAAAGGTCGGCTATCGCGTTGTTTTTCTAGTGTTAAAGGTTAAGGACGGAGGTACGTAAGTTAACGTTAAGATGTCACCTGGAGTCCTAACCCCCTTTTATATTCGTTGATGTTTGCAATTTCAGCATTTTTGACAGCTCGTCATATGCATTTTTTTATTAGAAATACTTGTATTTTTGTGGATTTTCTCATTAGACATAATGACATTAGACATAATCTTTATTTGTTGAAATTCCTCTTTTTTGCAGTGAATGGCGGTTGCAGAAATATATTTTTCAGAAGCACATCTGTCATAGAGGAAGTAACCACTTCTCTATGCACAGGGAATCCTATAAATAAAGCCATAGAGGAGAGTGGTCCTTTGAGTTCTGCATATCAACGTAAGCGGTATTATAAGGCAAACTTTAATATAATAGAACCGGTTGAATATATTTTGGATGCTAAAGAGAACAAGACCTTTCAGTATGTCCCCATTCTTGAATCCCTGCAAGTGCTTTTGAAAAGGAAGATATTTTCGACAAGATAGTTTGTAATCGCAAAACATGAACAGAAACAGAAACTGCAAAATAAATTGTGCATAAGTCTTTCAGGGATGGTCTGCATTTTAAGCAAAACAGTTTTGTTTTTAATCAGGGGAGGAGTTAAGACTATCTATTGGTTTGTACTGTATGTTGATGACTTCGAGGTCTGCAGCCTTCTAGGCACCTCCCATTGTTGTGATCTGTTTTCTCTGAGGCTTGAAAGTTGCATTGAATAAAGTTTCTGAAGCAACTGCGAGTACTTACCCCGTAAAACCCACAAACTTTGTGCTGTGTATTGGGTGCTGAGTAACCTTCCTCCAGGGTCTCATTCGTCCTCCTTAGCACTGTTGTGCAAAACAGACAATGTTAAGTCCCATGGCTATGACAAGGTTTTAGAACGACTTATTCGACATCTCAGGTCTTTGGAAGTTGATGGAGTTTTTGTCCCACAACTTGGCAGATCGCTGAAAGGTGCAGTTCAGACTGTTGCTGCAGACAATTTAGCTCACGGAATAGCGGGGGCTTTGTTGAGAATTTTACAGGCCCCTATTTTGTCGTTTTTGTACTGCAACAGCCTCAGACATTGTATTGAATGAGGTGACTTTCAGCCTCAAAACAAAATAAATACACAAGACTCATGTCAAAGCAGCCCTAGATAGTGGCAGTGACTGTTTTGGAGTTAGAGGTGCTTGTCCTTTGACTAAAGCACTTTCTTATTTTCATGTGGTCAGTGGGTACCTTCCTGACATTGCACATGATGTCTTTGAGGGCAGTGTGCCTGTTGAAATAGCATGTTGTCTCACATTACTAATATCAAAGAAGTATATCAGCTTGGATGATATCAACAATTCCATTCTACAGTACATTTCCAATACAAGTGGATAGAAAAAATCAAATAAGCCTCATTTGCCACAAAATCTCTCAAGCAGGGAAACCATAGGCGGTAATGGCCATGAAACCTGGAACTTGCTAAAATTGCTCCCATTTCTAATTGGGCCTCAGATTCCTGAGCATGATCCAGCATGGCAGGTCTTGTTGGACCTAAAACAGGTTGTGGAGCTTGTGGTTGCCCCAGTCCATAACGACGAGTCTATTGCACACCTTGAGAGCAAAATGTCTGACCATAGACAAAGGCATCAAGAGGTGTTTCTTCAGAATAGACTGCTGCCCAAACACCATTACCTAGATCATTACCCAAAACTAATAAGGTTGTTTGGGTCTCTTGTGGGACCATCAGGTTTGAGGCAAAGCACAGTTTCTTTAAAGGAGTAATTAAACACACCAGTTGCTTTAAAAACGTGCCCCTCTCTCTGGCTGTGAAACACCAGTTTATGATTGGGTACCACTTGTCATCTCCAAGTATCAATAAACCAATGTCTCAAATGTACAGTATCTACTGTCCCATTAGGTCTTTTGAAGGAGGAGTTAGCTCAATCTTTCAAACAAAGATAACCTGATCTATGTGAAATACACCTGGCAAAGAATGTTTGGAGCAAGGGAATAAACTACAGGACAGGTATGGTAGTTGCCCATGGGTCTGAAGGTGGGCTGCCTTCAGGGGAAATCCATCAAATATGCATTTTGCATCAGAGATTGTTTTTTGTTTTTAAACTGCTGTGTGGATGGTATAGAGAGCACTATGGAGCCTATGAGCTGACTCCATCTCTGACACAAGAACTTGCTCTTGTAGAAGTCAGTGAACTGGTTGAAGAGCGAGTATCCCTTGGCTGCCTACTGTATCTGGTTGGGTGTGCGCGGATGGTGACCTTGAATAGATCAATCTGCGTTTTAAGTAAGATTACAAGATAAACACAATGGTAGGTTACATACAGTCAGGTGAGAATGAGGGCTTGCTCATTCCTCCTTGGGATGGTGTTAGACACACTTGGATACTTGAGATCGCCAAACTGCCAAAAATATTACTTTTATGGGGGTGTCACTTTGCAGATAGTCAACTAATCAAAGGGCTTTACAGGCCCACAAAGTACACCAATTTCTCAATTTTAAATTGACTCGCTATTTGCCAAAATATTTTTCATGTAGCTAACATTAGTATTTTAAAATTTCGCTTGATTGGTGTATTCATGTGCGTTGGTGGTTATTATGGTCACATGACATTTCAGCGGCAATTTATCCCTCAATCAAGCGCTCACGCTCGCCACTCAACTTTCAGTCAGTCCATCGATTTTGCTGCTATCTGCTAACTGAACACGCTGAGGACAAACATGCAAACATTGAAATTGTACATTTCAAGAGCTATGGTTGCAAAACGATAACTACAAAGACTGGGTGTTGTTGGTCATGGAAATAGAACTGTTGTCATGGAAAGTCATGAAAAGTCATGGGATTTTACATTTGAACTTCACAATTTACCCTTTCTGATGACAAACATTCACTCTTCTCTTCCCAAACTCCCTGTTCACACAATTGTCGGCCAGTTCCATGTTTGCATTAGGAAAACAGTCAAATTATAAGATCACGTGTACCTCTTGAAATGATGTTGGCTCCAAACCTTATTTTTCTTTATTCTTTTTCCTAACAGACTAACATGATCCATTAAGACCATGACTACCACAGCTATTAGTAATCCTGGCGGTGGACAGCTGTCAGAGGGTGGTGCTTCCTGCTGGTCTGCCTTCAACTGTGACTGACCTAGAGACTGAGATAAGGAATCAATGTAAAATAAGGAAGGAAAGGAACCCTTTCAGCTGCAGTTCATGGATACACTTTTTGGCAACAAGTTTATGAACTTAACTTGGTCTCCACATCTATAGCAGAACAGCTCTCGTCCACGGCCTCTGCCACATCCACGCCCGTCCATGTCCAAGAAGTACAAAGCTACAGTCAACGTCATATACATATCCTGCAGACCTCTCAATGCTCATGCAGATCACTGTGTGGACAGTGACTCCTTTTCACCAACCAGTCACCCTGACGACTCCATATGTTCTTCTGGAGACAGCGCCTTAATTCTCTCATCTCCACAGTCCCCCCATCATGGTCTTCGTGGCCAGATATGTTTGTTGTTCCTCTTTTTTTTTTTTTGCTCCGATGATCAGCGCTTTTCAAGAGAGATGGCCAGCTCTCTTTGATGTAATGGAGGTAAGTAAAATAATCAGTAAGTAAGTCAGGTGTGACTTCTTGTGTGGTAGATGGTATATTCAACTCTGAGACTAATGCTTGGCTCCATTTGAATGTGGTTCAGAATATGCCATAGCATAAATCAAATGATCACGAAACATGCACAGTGCATGCAGTGATGTGGTTGGCAGGTGCAATTCCTGGGAAAACAATAATTTCAGTGTTTCCCACAGAGTGACATTGTAACTGTGGTGTCGCGGTTGTGCTATATATAAGGGTGGTCTGATTTATTTTCATGCTACACAGCTTTATGTATTGTTATATGACTGGCGGAAAGTGAAGTGAAACAGTGGTGGGCCACCACAGTTTAATACATTAATGTTCGGAAACACTGCATTTGATCTACTCTTGGAGATGAAGTGGAAAATGGAAAAGAAGCATGAAAGTATAAACATTGCTCAAATTATTGGGTGATTGTTGCCGCGAATGTACTTTAATGACAAAGTAACTTTCCAATCGTTACATTCAGTTATACCATTTTGCTATGGTGGTATTTCTTCCCAACCTCATCCTAATTTGGCCAAGCAGTAGTATAGAGTTTTGGTGTAACAAATGTCTTGTGTGTACTTTATATCAGTGTCAGTCAGAATTAAAACTATTTAACTATCAATCACATGGAAAATGTGTGTTGTACCTAAATATAGCCCAATTGATTGTGTTTTCTATACCAATCTGGCCTACCCGGCAATTTCACAAAAGTAATAGTTGAAGTAAGTAACCTCTCTGTGTAGTTTAAAAGATGCCATATGTCCTAATGACACTAATGAGGTCTGAGTTTAAAAACAAAAATTTTATCTGTGGTGTGGGTGATGGTGTGATTTAAGAAGCCACACCTGTCTTGGGTCTAGTTAACTGGACCAAGGAGCAGGGGTGGCTGCGCACCTTTTGTGCATCAGAGGAATCAATGAGCACAGTTTAAAATCACCCGTCCTCACACACACGGGGGGGAGCCTCTGTCATCATAAGGTTCCGTCTTCTCCTGGCTTGTTACATCTTGCTACTATCTCCAATAAACTGTTGTGTTGTGACCATCATTGCCTGTGTCTCTGTGTCGGCGAGCCCCTAGAAATGCCACTCAGGTGGTGTGTGGCAGGCGGAACTGTTACACATTAAAGAATTTTATCTTTTCTTTTCACCAGGAAATGGCTGAGACCCATATCTACAGTGCCATAGAGAGAACGACAGTGGGGATCTATGTTGTGAAAGTCACTGCCAACAGTGAACCCTCTGATGTTGGGATTGTCCTCAAGGGTGTTGTGGCACTTGTGACATCTCAAGAATGTAGCCCTGGCATCTGCAATGTTGTTTGGATGCTTATGCCTTGAACATGGATCACCTGTCTGCTCTAGAGGGATAGTTGGTCCTTTATTGACTAGGTTGACTATCTATCTATCTATCTATCTATTTATCTGGATATTAGGGTGGGAAGTTATTATACTTCATAATTGTCACAGAAAAGGTAGAAATACACTGTAGTCTTGTCTCCATCTTTCTCTGTCTCTCTCTCTCTCTCTCTCTGGAATGAATAGGTACGACACAAAAACATCACATGGGTTTCTGTCTTGGACGAACATCAGAGAGAGAGAGAGAGAGAGAGTGTGTGTGTGTGTGTGTGTGTGTGTCTGTCTGATCGAGATCCCAGACGGAAGCAAGGATCAAATGAAGGGAAATAATAAGTCTTTTAAAGGTGTAGTACGTCACTTCTCTGTGATCTCCACCACAGCAAATTAGAGTTAAAAGGACATTCCCAGGATTGCATGACTCCGGCAGCTCCTCTGTTCTCAGATCAGGGACCAGATTGTCGAAAAACTGGGAGAATGCGGCGTTTGTTTGATTGTTGACTCTGCAGTATTCTTTATAAATTTATGTAAAATAAGTTAGTTTTGTTGGTTGACATGATTTTTATATGTAGAGAATTAGGAAGAGTATGTCCATCCATCCAGCCAAAATGCTGCACTATTTTATACACCCATTCAGACCGAAATGTCCACATTTCAGGCCTCAACTATGTGACATTTGGACCAAGAAATTCTTTCCAATATTAAAAACAAACAACACCGAGCGTATAAACAAGAAAACTAATGAATCCGCGACTCATTGGACTTCCTGCGACAAGCAAAACAAAATAACTTTTAACCTTTTTCTCCCGGGGTTCATGACCCAAAACTCAATTAGCAATTACCACTCACAGCCACGGGTCCTTTTTTAAAATTATTATTTTATTTATTTATTTGTTTGTTTGTTATTTGGAAGGTTTGCAGGTTTAACTGGATTTTTGTGAGGAACAGAGTCTCTTCACGGCACACGGTTGGGTCTACTCTGGGTCAGAGGAAGCGCCGTCTGTGCCCTCGCCGCGGGTCAAATCCCCGGAGGAACGGAACGGAACGGAACGCCCCTCCCGAGGAGACGGCGGCCGGAGCACCAGGGGAACAGTCAGACGGACACGGAGTGTTTCGTAACGATCGGGTTTTAGCCGATTCATGCAGTTTGGGCACCGGGCGGCGTCTTTTTAAACTTTGGTGATAAACCTGGAAAGTCTGGAGCAAATCAGCTGTAGTAGTAGAGAGTGGGCGGCTTGTTTAGTGTGTTTGTTGCAAGAGAACTCGGAAAAATAAATCCACGAGTCAGATTTTAGGGTTAGGAGCAGCGTACGGTCGCAGGTGAACCGAGAAGTTGGTCGCATGTCAATTACAAAGCTTAGTGGCTGTTTATCGATACCGAGTCCTCAAAGTGGACTTGGAAACACCCTTGTGTTCTTGGAAAGAAACAGGGTGACTCGGTTGACCCTTGTTCCCCAAATGCATGCTGCCAACCGATGCGTCCTCGACATGATTATCAGAAGAAAAGGTTAGGGTTAGAGGTTAAGCTTAGGGCTAGGGTTAGGGTTGGGGTTAGGGGTTAGGAGTTAAATTTAGGGTTAGGGTTAGGGGTTAAGTGTTAAAATTAGGGTTAGGGTTAGGGTTAGGGGTTAAGTGTTAAAATTAGGGTTAGGGTTAGGGTTAGGGTTAGGGGTTAAGTGTTAAAATTAGGGTTAGGGTAGGGGTTAAGGTTAGGATTAGGGTTAGGGTTAGGGTGGCCAACCCATTCATTCATATTTTTTATATTCTTATTACAGGGAAATCTCCACCCATCTAGAATTCGGGTTAGGCTTAAGGGTTAAGTTTAGGGTTAGGGTTAGGGTTAGGGTGGCCAACCCATTCATTAAGGGTTAGGGTTAGGGGTTAAAATTAGGGTTAACGAAATAAAAGGAAATTGTCTTAAAAAGCTCCACACGACACTGAATTTCAAAATGACTCGTTACTTACTATATATTTTAAATTTGTGTTTTGATCCCAAAGTTTGTCAGAACATATCCTGTTATGACAATGTTTCCCTATAATTGTGTTCGTAAATAGAGATGGTCAATTTTTCGATGCAATGCCATGAGCCATTGTGTGATTAGATTAGTCATTATTTGGGATTTTGGTTACTGTAATATGGTTGATAAAGCTTTAAATTGTGTATTTTCCTGGTGTCAAAGCAGTGTGCACTGCAGTAAAATGATCAAACCTCCTGATCTTACCCCGGCACCGAATGAAAGTCTCCCGTACCTGATCGATCATCACGTCCACATCACTAATGATGGATTTCGGTCGATATCGCCTCCACCTCCTCCAGTAAATTAGGACGCGGAAAATTAAATCGTCACAATCACCTGAAGCTTGTGAAATCCAGTTTCCGGGCATTTGAATAATTGTTACCGAAAAGCTGGAATATTTCCAGTTTCTCCCCAGTCCTCCCTTTAATTAGGTTTTCCGCTGGGGTGATTGAAGAGGCTCTGGAGGTTGATTTTTGGCCACCACTCAGCCACTAATTGGTCCATTTCATTCTGCGCCACTCGGCTCCTGAGAGGCGTCGCAGATGGAAAGCCCTTCTTGCCGTCGCCAAGGAAACGCACGGTCCATATTCCACACAACAAGAGCAACAACTTCCCCGAGATCAGAACGCTGTTGGGTTTTTCCTCTGCCCACAAACACAGATAGAGATAGAGCCAAATCAATAATTGTAAATATTGCTGGGTTGTCTGTGGATCACACACACACACACACACACACACACACACACACACACACACACACACACACACACACAAGAATAAATATTCGTATTCAGTGTTTACATGCAACACACTCATTAAGCAAAGTAAAGTAAAAAATAAATGAGGTCCTGGCAATTTACCTGTGAATCATATCGCAACCACAATGTCAATGTCGGAATATTTCCAATACGATCCACAATGCGGTACAACTGACGAAACGCTTCTTTTCTTTTCCATGAAACCATCCCCGTGGCTGCTCATTTCGATCTTATGTCATTTTAAAATCACTAGTTAGAAATGATTATCATTTTAGTTTCATTAACACACCTCGCTAGGATATCATTAGTGGACCGACAGTTGCATTTGATCATTTTTTGTGTTCTAAGCAGATGAATGATATTGAAAATCAATCTAAAATATTACACAAAAAAATAAGAAAAAAATTATCTAAAATTCTAAATCTAAAAATAAAAAATAAAAGTATAGATATATACATTGTTTTATAGGTATGCCAGTTTTTTATGAATCATTTGGTTGTTATATATTAAGTGTAAAACATAAATTAACATCCAGAGCATAACGTTGGCTACAGCAGATTTCCAGTAGGAAGCAATGCAATTTCCTGTTGCTAGTCTCATACGTTGATGCGTATGAGCTGATTTGCGACCATGCAAATAAGTCAATAAACCGTTTTTTTTTTTTGTTGTTGATTTAACATATAACGACTCTATGACAGTATTGTAAGCTTCCCCATTTCGAAAAGGACATTCAACATGTTTTACGAAGGACAACGGGGAGTCGTTTGCTCAGCTGCACACTTACCATTTTCCAAATGAGAGTTTAAAACTCACTTCATATAGTGTTTGCAAAGTGCGAACATAAAAAAAATACACACAATTCATTGATATAAAAAGAGATGCATTGATAGTTAATACGGTGACATCCAACGTTAACGTCATCATTTTGAAATACGTGACTTATTTTCTTAGTTTTAAGCCCGGATCCAATAAAACGTTTGAACGTTTTTGAACGTTTGCCCCATTGGACTGCAGCAGAGTGCAAGGCTTCTCAATAGTGTCAACGGTTCTATCAACAGTTCTAAATGATGGGAACCAACATTTTAATTAGGCCTGAGTTGGAAAAACAAAAATGAGCGAATCGAGCCTTTTACTAAAAAGTGAGCGTGGTGCTGACAGTTCAACGGTGACGCACCATAAACCTCAGCACCGTGCACAGCGGTCTAAATTTACTAGTGTGCCCGGCTGACAATG
>OMKR01019324.1:3195-14694 GCA_900302355.1 Cyttopsis rosea | reverse complement strand
AGCTAAAGCGGATTTAATGATTTAAAAGCACGAACTGGTGCAAACAACACGAGGGAGACATGTTGAGTGCGGAGCGGACGCCGGTCTGGACGGTCTGCTGCTTCAGCTGGTAAGTAAACAGCTAGCTGCTGCTTAGCTTAGCTGCTAGCCGCACGGTGCTAACGGCATTTCGACCATACACCGGTAATAACATCATATTAGATCAGTTGTTTCGTGTTCGTATAAAACCAGTCCTTTCACACCCAGGGACCTGGACAGGAGCAGGGTCGCGATGCTCCGGGGGAGCACCTCGCGCTGTACAGTGACCACCCCCGTGTTGAGTTCGTTTGCAAACACCGCTGCTCAGCTGGGTCCGTTCTGGCTGCTTTTCCACAGAAACGCCTCTGGTTCCTCTGTTCGACCGCGTGTCTTCTAACCCGAGATCGTCGCAAGAGTCGAACTGGGTGTAACGCAGGCCGCCTGCGGTGTCGCGGACATGCGTCTGCTGCCCGGCTCATTTTAAGCTGCTTCACACCCGGTGAGCCAGCTCGGACCAGGGCCCGGTCCGAGGGTCTCCGGGTGTCCGGAAGGCCCCGGATTCTCCGCTTGGTGGAACCGCCACCCGGTCCGAACCCCGAGCTTCCTTCCTTCCTCGGGCTCCAGACGCTGTGTAACGTGACACCGCCCGGAGCTCCGGGGGAGATGGGAAATTCCTTCGGCTGCAGAGAACGTGTTGCGATCCCGGGGTCACGAGGGGCCCGGCCCCCCTCTGCCGAGCTCCCGGCCGAACCCACGAGTCACATGAGCCCTTATCCGGCGTGGTGTCCGCGGTGCCGAGGAGGGGAAGTTCCATTCTTCTGTTCGGCTCGAGGAGGGATGAAGCTCGGGCCGTCCGGTGGAGTGAGTATCGCAGCCCGGACTCCACGATGCTCGTTGATCCGAGACGCAGGTGCAGCTGCTCGAGCTGTTAACTCGGTTGTGTGTTTGTGGCGGAAACGGAACCAGGAAGCTGTGTTTCTGCAGAAGTGGACTTGGTGTCGATTGGAATTCTCTGCTCGAGTTCGATGAAAGATGGAGTTGGAATCTTATGATTTCTATTTTTAAACTCGAATTGGAAACATCAGTGAAATAGAAACGTGGATGGAGACAATTTGGTACCAGGAGAAATGTTCATGTGAGATTGGTTTCATTTCTGATCAACGAGTGGTTCTTAGCGCCGGCCACAGCGCGGGATCCCGGGGTGGAGGCCGATGTCCTCTTCTCCTCCACCCTTCTGCTTTTCATGGGAGTGTTCTTTTATTTTGTCCTCGCCCTGTAGGCGCGTGTCGTCGGCATGACCGCGGTAGGACGTGCTGTGGCGTGTAAAGGATTCGGTAGAACGGGCCCCCGCGGAACCCAACCCCCCCGCTAGCCGAGTAGCGCCCGGAACTCGACGGGAGATGTGCGTGTATGGTCTTGGATCCGCGTCCAGTCGCATTCGCGGGACGTCTCCCGGTGACGTACGTACGGGCCAGACCGCTCGGAGTGGACCGGAGCGGAGTGCTAGACGTGACGTCCCCGTGTCCGGGAAATCAAATGTCCGTTAGAACAGAATAAAGTCTGTAGGAGACGCACCGCACGCGCTGTATAAAGTATAATTCCACCGAACCGCATCCGCTCTGAGAGAAGAACCGAGTTGTTCTCCCTCCCCAGGAGCTCCTGATGGCGGCCTACGATGAGAACCTCCTGCTGAACCCCTTCTACCAGGCGCTGCAGAGGCTACGACCGGACCTCAGCCTGCGGGTGGCGGAGCTGCACGGCGTGGTGAGTCCTGCCGTGAAACCGCACCCGAACGCCGGTAGAGTAAGAAAACCGTCCCGCATCTCCGAACGAGGAAGGAAAGACGGGACCTCGGTTTGACATCATCCTCAAACTAACATACTGTGATCTGTGATGGATCAGACAGGAATTATGCAGATTCTGAGTTTCACAGGAAAGTCCTTTTTATTTCCACAAACTCTGATGTTTCCTCTGAAGCAGCTTCTCCAAGGCTAACGAGCTGTTTTTTGGAAAACGGCGAGGAAGCGAAACTCCTCAGTCCATCAGAACAAAGGAATGGACGCTGAACGAGCGATGTCGCTTCCGGGTGAAGCTCCAAGAGGCTTGAGATAAATCTGTTCCAGTATTAACTCTAATATGTCCTGTTTACCTTCTTAACGGAGTCTGATCATATGTTATAATTATGTCTTTCTGTGCTGAACGCTCCCACATACACACACACAGGCACGCTGACCTGACGAACCGACATCATCGGTCTTCTGGTAATGAATTGGATTAACGTGCGTTTTACAGTGCGAGCGCTCGCTCCCGGACACACTGACTCTTTGTTCTGCAGCTAGATGTTTCCTGATAAATTCAGAGCATCTTTCCACAGCGAAGATAATTGCAGCTTCAGTATCTGATTGGCTGAAATTTGTACCAAGTCATGACACTCAAGTTATGATTGGTACCACTGAGCTGAACAGTAGATCAGCTGCTGCAGGTGTTCAACCAGAGATGTTCCTAGTCCTTCCATCATACGATCATTGGGATCCTTCCCTCCAGGTGTAGGAAACGAGGTGAACCATGGTCCCTCAGACTAAGCAGAGTCTAGTTGTGTCGTGTTCATGGTTTCATTTGGACTTTTAGGACAATTCCAATACAAATAAACATTAAAAGTTAATATTTCACCACTAGAAGCCATCACATGCGGACTGGTGGAATCTGTGGAATCTGTGGTGGAGACTGTGGATCCTCTGATCCAGACGGACCTCCTCGGTCAGTGGTTAATTTATGGAGTTATTTTCCCTCCAGACAAAACAAGGTCATGTGATGTTTTCAGACGAGTCGATTTGTTGTTCACATCGACTAGCTAGGACGTGGAGGGTCTCGTTGAAGGCCATGAAATCAAAGCGTGACAATGAATCGGGAACATTAAACCAGACGCAGTAGAACCATGGAGCCTCATAACATCTCCACTGTTTAAAGATGATGAAGCTTGTGTCCAGGTTGTGGTTCTGGTCACACTGTGGTTCTGGTTCTGTCCAGGTTCTGGTTCCTTGCTGTGGAAGTCTGACATCCAGCAGCTTTACAGCATCTCAGTTTGACAGTTATGTTCTGTTTCCTGTGGAGGAAGGATACCGGACCGCCGATGCCAAGGTGAGACCACGACCATGTTCCTCTTAAATTAAATGGCACATTGTATGGTCATCGTATGGTGTCTTATGGTATTGTATATTACAGGAGATCCACATCCAGGACAGCCGGGTCCTTTTGGGTCGGGAGCCGTCGTCGTCTGTGTCTGTCCTGTTTGAGGAGACATTTTACAATGAGCAGGAGCAGAGCTACAGCCTGCTGTGTGTGTCCAGACCTCTGGACCAGGACCGGGACCTGGACCAGGACCAGACAGTCTACTTCCTGAGGAACGTGGAGGAGGTCCGGGACTTTCTGGGCCAGAACACCACCAAGCTGGACAAGCTGATCGGAGCGTTCAGACAGAGCTTCAGGGAGCAGGAGAGGAAGGGAATACAGCATCACATCGTACGTACACACACACACACACACACACACACACACACACACACACACACACACACACACACACACACAGACACTTAAAAATGTGTGATGTCTCCTTCACAGGACGCAGCGAACACTCTTTGCGCTAAATGTCTTCAGTGTCTCCTGAGAGACAGTCGCCTGGTGAGACACCTCCGCCATCACTACAGTCTGAAAGACCTGTATCACAGCTACAGTCTGAACCTACATCTCAGTTTCACTCTGTGTCTTCCAGAAAGTTCTGGCCAAGCAGGAGCTACAGATGTGTCTCCTCCGACAGGCGGTGGAGGTAATGTGCTTCCTTGTGTCTCTCTGTCTCTGCATTTTGTTCTGTCCGTCCTCTAAACGTGTCCTCCGTCCTCAGGTCTACGTCCATGATGGAATCCATGACATGCTTTTTAGCTTGGTGGGATCTCTGGAAGCTAAGCAGGTACAGTACCACCCCATCATCTTCAGGGATCTTTCTTCGATTTTGTTGTTTTTCATAGCATTGATATTTGAGTCTTCAGTTTGTCAGACCAAACTGATCGATCAGATGACAGACCGAGTGTATTAAAGCTGTGATGACTCTGTGTCATGGGATCAGGACGCGTCCTTCAATAAAACCTCCATGAGCCTTAAGGAGCTGCAGCAGAAAGACCTGGGAGTGAAACCTGAGCTGAGGTCAGTTTGTCTCTTTACCTTCTGCTCTCTTATTGTTCTCCTATCGTTCTATCGCTCTTAGTTCTTCAAAACAGAAAGTCACACAATACACAAGATTTTCCTCGCTGAGTTGTAATTTCTCTGTCAGAGGCGACTTCCAATACTGGATCAAATCAGTCATATTGATGAGTTTTCTGTCACCATGGTAACAGTGTAAACCTGCCCCGTGCCCGGCGGCAGCTGAACCAGCTGAACGGCTGCAGTGCCCCCCTCCTCAAGCTGCTGTGCCTGCGGGCCACCGCCCTGTCTGTCATACACACCCCCAACCACACAGGTACCTGTCTGTCTGTTTGTTACTCAGTGCTAGCTGTAATGTTAGCTGTTAGCGTAGCCTGTTAAGCTAAGATCTGTGGTGGACATAACATGCACTGTGTCCTTATTGTGTTTGTCCAGTTAGTTTAGGAACAGGAGGCTGCTGTGTGGACGATCTGCTGCGAGTTACTCAATTACTCAGTTGGACAAACAACTGATTTGTGTGTGTGTGTGTGTGTGTCAAACAACAAAAAAGACAAATAACATAAAAATACAAGCAGCAAAATGAGAAATAACAGTTAAATAAATAATGGATGCAGAAATCGAAGAGGAAAACGGCATATGTTTACACCTGATCAGCACAGAGAGTTCAGAGGAACAGGAGGAGCTGGGAGCTCTGGATGCTCTGGTTCCTCTGGGAGCTCTGACTGGTTCTTCTTTTCAGTTCGCATCGAGGCCGTGAACGCTGACGACCTCCTCCCTGTCTTCCTGTTCCTGCTGCTGCACTCTGACGTCCTTAACTGGTGAGTCTGGCAGTTTCCACGGCAACACAATATCAAAACATTTGATTTTATCAAAGTATCATCTCTGTTAAACGACAGAAATGGAACCATCGAAAATCATTGAAATATAAAAATATATTAAAATGATAGATCACAGTATCATCAATAATCCAAGTGATAAAATCCCGGAGACAAGGCTATCCCAGCATGCATTGCAACTATCAAGCAGTAACCTCTGAAAGGACAGGTGTCTTGACCTTTTACCCCCGGACAGGAAGTGCTTACTCCTAGTGACCTTTGACCCCAGGTGTGTCTGTCTGTGTGTGTCTGTGTGTGTGCGTGCGCGCAGGGTGTCTAATCTGAACTACATGAGGAGTTTCGGCGTCTGCAGCCGAGACGAGCTGAGCTACTGTCTGAGCACCGTGGAGGCTGCCGTGCACTACATCACCGTGAGACACACAGTGCATGTGGATTTAGATTTTGATCAGAACCGCTGACTCAGCTCTGAAAGAGTAGAACTGTTCAGCACCAGTACTGTTCTTTAACCTGGAAGTTTAGTTTTGTGTATTTTCTGATCCACATCATTTTATCCTCCTGTCACAGTGACGTGATCAACACAGAAACACTGACTGATCATCATGGAATCCAGCTGTAGACAGACTTCACACTGATCTCTCATCCCTGTCTCTGTCTGTTCCAGGACTCAGCAGAGCTGAAGCAGAAAGCTCTGTTCAGAGAGAAGATCAGTTTGCTGTCGCTGGACGCACCCACACCCATCCAGTGTCTGTTCCAGGTCGGCATGACAACCACACAGCAACCCAACCACACAGCAACCCAACCACACAGCAACCCAACACCACAACATGCAATACGTCACATCAACACAACGTTATAACACAGCAACCTAACATAACATGACAATGACACAACATCACAACAACATAACATTACAACAACACAACGTCACATCGTCATAACGACACAACATCACTACGCGGCAACACAAAATCACAACACAATTACGACACATCACAGCATCATAACACAACATTATCACAACGATGCAACATCATCACAACGATGCAACATCATCACAACGATGCAACATCATCACAACGATGCAACATCACAATGATACATCATCACAACGATACAACACGACACAATGTCATCTCAATGACATTACAACGACGCGCGTGTGTGTGCACACAATGAAATGACGCAGCATCACAACATGATCACTACAAAAAACAACACAATCACAACACAGCCACACTGTATCACAACATCACAGCCACACAGGATGCACTGAGCTCACTGTGTGCGTGTCTGTTTGTTTCAGCACGTAGCGGCTGGGGAGGAAGAGGAGGTCCGGCGGCTCCTCACTCAGAGTGATGAAGACGTCAGGAAGTGTCATCCTCTCTGCTCCTGTGATCTCTGTGACCTGCAGCTGTCCGGGTACTGTACTGTACACACACACTTGTACTATGCAGATGGCTATTACTGTAGTACCATGGTAGTGTTGTTGTACCATGGTAGTACTATGGTAGTGCTGTAGTACTATGGAGGGCTCGTACGGTCATGAAAAACCTGGAAAAGTCATGGAATCTGAAAATTGCTTCCAGACCTGGAAAAGTACTGGAAAAACATAAAATCCCAAAAGTTTTGGAAAAGTCAAAGCTGAATAAATATGTTCATGTCGTTCATTTACACTAAGTTAAAAATAATTTATATGCTTTTAAAATAAATTTCGTAACGTTCAAACCGTGACCAAGCTTTTTATTGGTCGGAGGAAAAAAAAATATATACTTTATACTCCACTTGGGAGCTGCGCCTTGTCACAGTGCTGCAGATAGTCCTCTTTTTAAGATTTATTTTAATGCTCAAATTTAGAACTAGAGGAGGGGCATTACACACGTCCTTTACGGAGTTCTGTATGGAGTCCATGACGCAAGAACCCAAACCCAGTGTTATTTAATCAGTGATCATTTTCAACCTGTCCTAATATTAAAAGAATAAAACGGCCTCCGGAGAAGGAAGGATCTTTGCCCACCGGGTTTCTGCCAGTCCGCGCGTCTCCGTGCCGGCAACACGGGTCCATAGCCCGCACATCCTCACCCGAGGCTACCGGGTCTATTACATTAAATCATCAAAAATATTTTTTATAATTTAAAATAATAAGGTTATAAAATCATTGTGATTATTTTCAACCTGTCTTTCTGGCTGACGCTGTTGTGTACGTCACGCGCCATGACCACGCCCCGTGATTCCAAAAAGCCAGCTTTGCGGCACGCTGTCTAAACGCACACACCGGGGCGGCAACATGCCGTCTTTGCTTGGTTCTGTGTAAAAAGGCAAAGCCGGCATATTGACGGGCCATCTTGGCAGCATTATTGCGGAATCCTCTGTGTAAAAGGGGCTGCTGTTGTTGCGTTCTAACGCGATAAATGAACGCAGGCTGTTCTTTAGAGTTCATGTCAGTCACCGGAGTTCTCCTAAAGCCCACACGCCTCGGACGCTACATTGGTGGCAGCGGTATTTGGAGTGTGTTTTTTGCTGTTGGATTAATTTTCTCTTTGGACAACTACGAACTTTCTAATTAGCTCCACCGGCTATAACCGTGCTCGTACGTTTACATCGGTCAGAAGAGAATTATTCCAAAAGAGGAGCTGATATATGGTGTGTGTGATTTGTGTGGGTTTGGAGAGGGCTGGGGTGAAGCCTCGGTGAGCCTCGAGTTGTCCGGTTGTGCAGGGGAGCGTCGCGTGCATATTATTGCAACAATAAGCATCTTATGTTTGCTACTATTGGAAGTCATGGCACTTTTAACAGTATACACCCAGACTTCATGGAATGTTTGGTCATGGAAATTTTAATTATAGTCATGGAAAGCCATTGGTCAAAATGTGTACGAACCCTGACTATAGTAGTGCTGTAGTATCATTGTAGTACTATGGTAGTAATGTGGTAGTGCTGTAGTACTATGGTAGTGTTGTCTCTTTCAGGCTCGGTGACCCCAGCAGAGTGTCCTCTCGCTCCACGGACGAGCGAGGCTTCACCCCCCTCCATGTGGCTGCTCTGTGTGGTAATAAGTTTTATGATGATGATCCACTATTAAAGGTACAATATGTAACTTTTCAGCATTTAAAATGTCTAAAACTGACGACCTATTTTGATGAGTTCAAAGTTCAAAGTGTTTTATTGTCAAATGTACAGTACAACACAAGGTCATTCTGGACAATGAAATTCTTGTGGCAAGGCAAGCAACAACTACGTAGTAGGGCACAAACAGATAAGACTTTATTTACTTTACTTTACTTTGTGTACTTGCATTATCTTACATTTTCAAACCCAGAGAAATCCCAAATTTTAATGTTGGTAACAGAGTGTTTCATTAGGTCGCCTGTCATGGCGTCTGTCCCCTTTACCCCTCTACTGCTACAACTTCCCCCTTTACCCCCTCTACTGCTACAACTTCCACCTTTACCCCCTCTACTGCTACCCCCATTTATAGATAGAACTTCCGGGGCAACACAGGAACATCAGATGTTACGTCAGAGGACTCCAATACAAACAATAGTGGAGTAGAAAAAAAGTTATGTGCTCTACTATTACTCTACTAACTATTGTTTTATGCAGCACCATTATTTATTACAGTTTGCTGTGCGTTCTGTCGCAGAAGCAGTCCCCGTAAAGCGCACTTGACAAATGAAGACTACAACTCCCATGATCCCACGCTACTTCTGACGTCATCAGACTCCATCTTGTTTGTTATTGTTTTGATTGAGAGACCCCTAGCGGCAGAAATTACATATTGTACCTTTAAGCAGTAGCAGTTTTTATACCATTTTATCCAATTTTTTATCAAACCTCAGAAGGATGAAAACATTTACTGTTGATTAAAGTGTGTGTGTGTGTGTGTGTGTGTGTGTGTGTGTGTTAGGCCAGGCCCTGCTGATTGACCTGTTGGTCTCTAAAGGGTCAGAGGTCAACGCTGTAGATCATCAGGGTCGTACTGCACTTCACCTCTCCTGCCAGAGGGGGCACCAGGGGGTCACTGTGAGAGCACACACACTGCCCGTCTTATTCTTATTATAATGATTTCTAGTCCATTTTAGGAGTTCTGAGCGTCTGTCTATCGCCCCCTGCAGCTGCTGCTGCTGCACTACAAGGCCAACACGGACGCTCAGGACGACGCCGGGAACACTCCACTGCACCTGTCGTGCGCGTATGGGCACGAGGACGTACGTCACACACACACAGCGCCCCTGGCAACAGTTAGAAAACACAATGAGTTGGACATGTGAGAAATGGGTCTGCTCAGAGAAACACTGGAGGATTCCGACCACCCGCCAGGCCCGTCACACCTGGACGCATATTATGCTCCATGTGTGACATTATGCGCCTTCTCAACAGGTTAATTGTAGGTGTCTGAGGTCCCCAAAACATGTCTTGGGAGGTTTTTGCTGAAAACACCACTCAGATTATTCATTCTAGACATTCTAACCCTCTCGGTTCCTGGCGCTCTGTTTCAGTGGGTGGCACCGCCCTCCTGAGGCCCCTAGTTCTGTGAGCCAATGGGGTTTGAGCTAGTAGTTCCGGGTCCCGATGTATTTACTCCGTAAACATTCACTACTTTCACCTTATCAGTCCACCAAAAGCTGTTTCTGAACAAATGTGAGGTGAGAAATAAGCATTTCAGTTGCTGAATCTTCACTCATATTAGATGTACAAGGCCTAATTAAAAGGTTTGTTCCGACTTCCACGCAGCGGATCAACGTTACCGTTACAATACACTATCAATCTCCTTATAAAGTTGCTTATTTATTAAATACTACATTTCTCGCGTCTGCAGTTTTGTTAAAGACAGTTGGTATTCATTTCAGAGCATTTCCCATGACGATAGCTTAGCTTGGACCTGCTGGCGGTTCTGCCGCACCAGCCGTGGGCGGAGTTACTCAGATGGGGGCCGGGTCTAATTCTACTGAGCCCAACGTGACGTAGGCTTGGGAGACAAATCTGAACGGCTTGGTGACGACATGTTTTCTGAAATTGGAACGGCACAAAGAACTGACTGGGTGGTCTCATTCCACAGTGTATGTGTGAGTAGGCCCATCAGAGAGCCACATGTATGTGCACAAGCTCTGAAAAAGTGAGTTCTTCATAATGGGTAAAGAGGGGAAAAATCAATACATGTGGACATGGCCTAAGTCTGATGCACTGACTGTCCGTCGTCTGTAGTGTGTGAAGGCCCTGGTGTACTACCACCTGCACGCGTGCCGGCTGGACGCGCAGAACGAGCGCGGTGACACGGCGCTGCACGTGGCGTCACGCTGCGGCTTCAGAGGCGTCGTACAGGTTCTGCTGGAGAACGGCGCCAGAGCCTCCATCTGCAACAAGCAGAGGGAGAACGCCCTGCAGGGGGCGCTCAACTCCACGGTGGGACAGTCATTCATTCACCCATTGCTCTGTCTGCTTGTGCTTCTGGACCTCATGTTTTAAACTGCATCGCTGTGTTGGTTTCACTACATTTCCCACAATGCAACTGGACTCTGCCATGTTAGAATCCAAACATGGAAACTAGAAGTGAGTAGAAAGCAGTAGACTCGAGTAGAAACACAATTCTGCTCATGTTCTAAAATGTAATAATTAGGGTTGTCAAAACTATCGATACTTTTCAATACCATGTGTTTTAAAACGATACGATTCAACACATTTGGGACACATGTCGTGTTTTTTCGTGATCTACTTGAATCAGAAACACGCATTGGATCCATTTAAAGCGTTGGATGCGGAAGTGGACAGGGACAGCGGAGTCTTGTGATTGGTTCGCTCGCTCCATGTGACAGCGCCTGACATCACGTGCTGGCCCCCGCTTCCATTCATTCATGATGTTCTAGTTTTATTGTATTTATCCTTTATTTATACAGTGGAAACCCACTGAGACACTTTACTGTGTTTACAAGTGAAGCAACATTAGAGAGAAAAAAGAAATAATACTAAAAGCAATAATAACGACATAAAGAAGGTGTAGGCAACATTGAAGAATAGTATAGTAAATAGTATTATAATGAAGAATTTTCGTATTTTGTGCCTAGGACTTTCTTTTTCTTTTTGCCATGGTATCGAAAGAGGTATCGAGTATCGTTTTTATACTAGTGTTGTATCGACGTTTAAAATTATGGTATCGTGACAACCCTAGTAATAATGAATCTAATATCACCTGAATACCCCCCCAATTATCTTATCTTGTCTAGGCTTGTCTTATCTAGTCTTATCTTCTCTCAGATTGTGTCTCTGCTGGAGTCCAGCATCAGTCAGTCCAGGCTGAGCAGAGTGGATGTAAGTCTCAATTTTCAACCTGTTTTTGTTCCGGACTTCTATCTTTATTTAAACTGTGTCCGAGCTCATTAGATGCTGCCCTCCCCCCAGTCTAGCACTCGCCCCCCCCTCCCCTCAAACTGCAGCAGCAGACGCTCGTCGGCGT
>OMKR01019297.1:2146-13890 GCA_900302355.1 Cyttopsis rosea | reverse complement strand
CTTAGCAAATCACCCATATAAGCCAAAACTACATTTTGATCTTCGAATGCTTCTCAAATGCACATACAAACAACATTTGTTTCGCGACTGGAGAGCACTACTGAGCTTCAAAATTAATGTAGACACCCATGAATAATGTAACAGTTAACCATTACCATTTCTATAGCTCTTTCCCCATCAAAAGCAACTCCTGTTATATTATCCGTTGCTTTTATTAGACTAAAAGTCATTATCATCTAGAATATTTTTGACAGGCATGAAATTGTTTCTGCTTTGGTTTTTTCCAAAGCATTTCTAGTCGAATCTATGACTCGGGGGCACAAAGTATCGGGCCTTGTTATTCCAGGCTAATGTGCAGTTATGCGTGTTGAGCTTACAATGGCTATCAGTGTCCGGCTTTGTGTTGGCCTCCCACTCTTGCCACTGAAAGGTAACTAGCTGTACACACGCACGCACAATTTTACCAGGATGCTCAATTTAACTTCGCTAGTTCATATTAAATTAAGCAGAAGCCACTCTGAAAGCTGGAAAAGCTCCTGGCGGCGGGAGAAGCTTATTAGAACGATGGAGAGACACATCCATCACTAAAATGTTGTACTCCGCTGCCCCATTCCTCAAAAACATTGGGTGTGCATGGCTGTGTGTGTGTGTGTCTTATATTGGTTTAAAACAATGAAAATTGTCAGGCAAATCTAGAATCTCCTAGAATATAAGAACTTTTAACTTGATTCCCCTGCTGCCTGAAACCCGCTTCGTTCAGACTTTGAAGCCCACATCCTTGTAAGGAACAATGGAAAGGGGCCAGTCCACTGAAATCCGATGAGAATGAAAAAAAGGAATAGCTTGCATCCAAGCCTGGGTCTCAGATAGATGGTACTTCAGCACTCCCAATTAGGACTTGACGCATACAGAAGCACTGTATTATCTGCATTTCTACTCATCGTGCGTAGGATTTACTCAAGTTGGGATTTTGATACAGCGACCAGAGAATCTACTGTTCGGCTCAGAGCGTCTCAGTTGAGCAAAGAAGCGAAGCCTGTGTAATATTTAGTGATTCGGTTTATATGACTATTTATACAAAGAACTGCCCTGTCTCGTAACTCTTAAGAGCCCATTATCATGAGTACAGATAGGTTTTGCTGCGTTCTCTGACTAGACACCAAAGTGCAAAGACAATTATCTTCCTTTATGTACTGCTGAGAGTTCTAAGTATTCAAATCAAGACTTCAGATGGAACAGCGCTCACAGATTGGGGAACTGGGGGGTCGAGGGGGGCGATTTGGAATTGAAATAGCTTCACCAAGTGGTGCATTTATAGTTCATTTTAACAGATAAGAGTACATACCCCACTATATCCAGCCTCTAAAACCTGCGGCGGCGTTTTTTTTTTGCCTTCTTTCTCTCTTGTCAGGCTCCTTTATTCCAAATGTTAGAAGTGGTCACATCTGTTGTTTTGCTGCAGACTCTAATCAACTGCTCATGTAATACTGGACAGCTCTCATTTGAGTGGAAGAGGAAAGAAGTATGTTATTTTTAGACACCTTTTCAGGAGTTCTGATAGAGAAACAACCCTCTCAATTTCTTACTCTTCTCCTTTCCATCGGCTACAATTGTTAAATGGATGGCCCCATTGTCATGATTGTCATGTACCTTTACACGTTTCAGCGCACAACGTGGTAACTGCAACGTAGACAGCGCATGGGCTTACAAAAGTAAGGACACAAGCTATTGTGTTGTCAGAGGAAACCGAGCATTTTCTCCGGTAAAGGGAATGCTATTTTTACAAACAAAAGGGGCAGAACGGGGGCTGGGTGGGGAGGTGTCAAAGGTACGAGGTGCTGCAGGGGCTTCAGAGTTGGAATTGGCCCTTTATGCGAATTTCAAACGTACAGTACAGTACGTCCCCCGTTACGATGGTACTTAACAGTGCAAGGCCGATCTCAGTCGAGGAGCGATTTGAGCAATGATGAGGGTACAAAGTTGTATTTTGGTCAAATGATCAGATGACAGATGATCAAGGTCTGCTTATAAACTGAAGTGGGTTTTATTAGGAGTTCATAAGCAGCTCTCTAGCGAAACACAGAACATACCGAGTTGTGAGCTGAAGCACACAGGGCTTCAGGAGAGTGCCACCCACAGCCATTCTATCGGGGTCTGGACAGCTGTAGCCTTTTCGTATACATGGTGATATTTTCTAAGCCAGCGAGAACAATAGGAATCTATTTAAGTTAACGGCTGTAAAAGGTCGAACGCCTCAAGGAAAGAAAACACTTTTTTTTTTAAAATATGTGCACAGATAAGCAAAGTTCAATTATAAACTATAAAAGGCATTCAAACAGGGCATTCAACTGGGTTATGTTGGCAAATGAGAGGAATCCCCAGGTATATGTAAACTTAATGAGGTTTTTGAGAGTGAGGTCCAAAAAAAAAAAAATTCACACGAGGTTTCACATCTAAAAAAAAACAATGGCTGAAATCAACACACAATGGTGGTTTGAAGAATGTATTTCAAGAAAGATTAAAAAGGGTTACTAATTTTAAATCCTAACATTCATTTGTATCTCAGTCACCAACAAATGCCTACTGTAAATGAGTAAACCATTGAAAATAATGATGTACTTTTATTAACAAAAGAAATCCCTATAAATGCATGACCTTTACAAATTTTAAAAGCTTGCTTTTTAATTGTAAATTGTAAAAGCATCTAAAGCATATTAACTTCTCTGGAAGTATTCAGGTATTTAACATGTCTGCCTTTCTGGATTTTTTTTTTTCCAGATACCTTTTCAAGGTGCGGGAGAATTGCAGATGTGCGCGAGGAACTGTGCCCAGAAGGATAAGCACATTGTCCTGTTAACGTTGGCTACCTGCTTCAGGGAGTGGGACCAGAGCCCTGGATTAATGTGTATACAGGCTAAACAAGGGAGGAGAGGATCCTGGCTAACCTGAGGTCCTGGAGTATACGAGTGAGCGGGCCTGGATTGCACCCGTGGAACAGGGGGATTGGCATGGCTCAGTTAAGCTTTGCGTCCATTCATCATGACTGCTGGGTCTGACTCTAGAAAGGAGCCTTTGCTGCAGCTAACCCCGATTTACAGAGCAACCAATATAAAACGTCAAAAAACTCTCATTTGGGGATACAGCCCTTAAGCTCGACGATAGAAAGATTTCCACACCCATCAGGATTTTTAATATTTTCTTAGATCACATGCTTTGTCAATGAGTGGAGATGCTTTTTCCTCTGGGCTTATCTACCATGGTAAAGGCTTTGAAAGCATGAGCCCCTGACAACGCAGAGGAGGTCACCGTCCAGACAAGGATCAGCTCAGCAAACACTGACCTGGTCAGGATATCACCAGAAACCCCTCGGACAAACTTTCTTTTCTAAGAGGATAGGAGCAAATTTCAAGAGGAAATCTTTATTGGATTTTTGGTGGCTGGAACGGATTTACCCCATCTTATAAATCAGGTACGGCAAATATCGATGGCTATGGCTCTTTCTGCTCCAATGACCAATAACCACAATTTTAATGAGACGTGTAGGAAAGAGAGGTCATGGCAGGAATGCATAATTAAGGCAATAAATCAGTATTAGCCTAATTAAAAGGAAACTACACTTCAATAGTCAGGGAAAAAAATGAGACAACCATTTGGCACCTTCTGCTTTTCACATCCACACTGTTTGTTAATTTCAAAGCATAAATTAGCACTGACAATTAATCAATTGTAAGATTTTATATTTAGCTATGGAATTTAAAAGATGCATGCTTTTTAACCACCTAGTCACAATAAATAGTTATTTGTGGGCCTATTAAAGTCATTTTAGTTCTGTAAAAAGCTTTAATGTATTTCATTGAGTATGCAGATTACTGCAACCAGTGGGACTAGATAACTCAGAAAATGTGCTCCACTCAGATATCAGATCAGAGATGTACTGAAGATTTTAATCATTTTCTCATCTGTATAGTGAGAAATGTCTGCTATACATCGTCAGAGGTCAAATAAACCTGATACTGCATACTGTGATATAACTGGAATAAATACTTTGATGGTTGCGCAGCAGTTAATCAACAACGCCTGTTCACTCCCACAGTTTAAAAGTAGAGAAAGGCAGTCTTGAGATACAGAAACATGTGAAAGAACTAGGCTATGCTATTACATTTGGCAAGCTGGTGCCAAAAGACCAAGTGCAGGAATTCAATTCACAAAGCACACAAGTCGAATTATATCCTCCTCACAAAAAAAGGAATGGAAAAAGCAGTTATCCTTAGAAACTTGTTCCATACTAGACTTTTAATCTCTGGGGTTTCTTTTCTGCTGATGATGTTGTTAAGACAGCTTATAACAAGTAGTTCACCTTTACAATTCTTCCAGTAGAATCTCAGTGTTGTGCATTCATACTTTTTCAATTTATATCAATTTAATCAAACAAATAAAAGTTATTTCAACAGTTATTGAATCTAAAAAGTGCAGCAGACAACAATCCACACACAGCCCAACACAGCAATTATAAGAACTGGATTTTGGCACTGTTCATTAAATGTACCCTTGTGTCTTCTCCCTAGGGGCTCTTGAGTGATTAGACTGCCAGACAACACAGCTTCAAGATGGTGCATCAATGCAAGGCCTTTATCCTCTTCCTCATCAGGGTTGGGCTACTTCTGGGCCTTGCTAACCCTCTGGTGACCTCTGCCTCGTGTCCCTCAGCCTGCCGCTGCGATGGGACCTTCATATACTGCAATGACCGTGGTCTAACCTCAATCCCGACCGGTATACCCCTGGATGCTACAGTTCTCTTCCTGCAGAACAACCGTATTAAGAGTTCAGGCATCCCAGCAGAGCTTCGGAGGCTCTCCAACGTAGAAAAGATCTATCTATACTGCAACAACCTGGATGAGTTCCCAAATAATCTTCCTCTTGGGGTCAAAGAGCTCCACCTTCAGGAGAACAACATTCGGATGATCACCCATGCCTCTTTAGACCAGATTCCCTACATTGAGGAACTGCACCTGGATGATAACTCTGTATCAGCAGTGAGTATAGAGGACGGTGCGTTCAGGGACAGTAACCACCTCAGACTGCTTTTTCTCTCCAGAAATCACCTAAGTACCATCCCATCAGGCCTCCCTATGACGATCGAGGAGCTTCGCTTCGACGACAACCGCATCTCCTCCATCTCAGAGCAGTCGCTGCAAGATCTCATTAACCTGAAGCGACTGGTCCTAGATGGTAACCTGCTCAACAACCGTGGAATTGGGGAGATGGCTTTCATCAACCTGATTAATCTGACTGAGCTCTCACTAGTGAGAAACTCCCTGACAGCCCCGCCAGCCAACCTGCCAGGCACTAGTTTGGAAAAGTTGCAGTTGCAAGATAATCACATTAATCGTGTTCCGCCTGGGGCTTTTGCCTTCCTCAGGCAGCTGTATCGCCTGGACCTGTCTAGTAACAACCTGAGCAGCCTCCCACAGGGTGTTTTTGAAGATTTGGACAATCTCACACAGCTCCTGCTACGCAACAACCCCTGGCAGTGCACTTGCAGGATGAAATGGGTGCGTGACTGGCTTCGGTCATTGCCTTCCAAGGTGAATGTACGCGGATTCATGTGCCAGGGTCCTGATAAGGTCAAAGGCATGGCCATTAAAGAACTCTCTACAGACATGTTTGACTGCACAGACACAGACCTAAGCCCCACTTATGAGACAAGCACAGTCTCCAACACCTTTCCCCCCTCTCAGCCGCAGTGGCCATTGTTTGTGACTAAAAGGCCTGTGGTGAAAGGGCCTGACATAAGTAAAAACTACCACAGCACTACCACATCGTCAGGCCGGAAGATCATCACCATCAGTGTGAAATCGAGTACTGCAGATACCGTGCACATATCTTGGAGGGTGTCACAGCCCATGACTGCCCTTCGGCTCAGTTGGCTAAAGCTGGGTCACAGCCCTGCCTTTGGCTCCATCACTGAGACCATTGTGCAGGGAGAGAGAACGGAGTATCTGCTCACCGCACTGGAGCCAGACTCTTCCTATAGGATATGCATGGTTCCCATGGAGACCAGCAACATTTACCTGTCAGATGAGACGCCCGTTTGCATAGAGACCGAAACTGCATCTCAGAAATCATACAACCCCACTACGACTTTGAACAGAGAGCAGGAGAAGGAGCCTTACAAAAATACCAGTCTGCCTTTGGCTGCTATTATTGGAGGGGCTGTGGCTCTTTTGGCAATAATTATGTTGGCCCTAGTGTGCTGGTATGTCCACAGGAATGGTTCGCTCTTTTCTAGGAACTGCACCTACAACAAGGGTCGTCGGAGGAAGGATGACTATGCGGAGGCCGGCACCAAGAAGGACAACTCCATCCTAGAAATAAGGGAGACTTCCTTTCAAATGATCCCTATAAACAATCTGCCTGTGTCCAAGGAGGAGTTTGTGATACACACAATCTTCCCACCTAATGGCCTCAGTTTGTACAAAAGCCCACACAACGATAACAGTATTAACAACAGGAGCTACAGAGACAGTGGAATACCAGATTCAGACCATTCCCATTCATGATATTACGCATGGACATTCATAATGAGTGCGTGATGTGAGCAGTGACTAGACTTTTACAAAACACTGGATCTATAAGACTAAGAAAGCAATGTTCTGTACATTTGCCATATAATTTATATTTAAGGACATTTTATGAAGATGAAGAACGTTTGAATTGCAGGCCACTGATCCATCAGTGAGTGTTGTAACTATCTGCAATTCTATATTTTAGGGATTTGTAGTAATTTGTACTGTATTTCCGTTGCTTAAGGTTACCGACCAAGTAAAAGAAACTCTGTTCTACTGATATGATGACTTGTCAACTGTGAAAGTGGGTTTTCATTGCTGTGTTGAACAATCAGACTTTAGAAAACCTTGTAGTATAAGCACAGGTCATTATTTTAACTTTGTGGCAGTCAGAAAAAAACGAAAAGGCAAAAAAATCACATGACGTAAAATAAGGCATTTGATCAACTAATAGGGAAAGCAGGCATGCTGCCCACCTAAATGCTGTGTAGACAGCAGCTATCTCTGTCCCCGAGACCACAAAGTTTACTCTGTTAATCTAGTATTAACCGGGGATGGGGCAGAAACCAGTCGTGAACAGGTGTCTCATTCTCTGCTTGGTTCAGTGTGTGAATTCTTCCTTTTCTATTTTTCGCAATTGCAGAAACACCGCACAGCAATCCGTTCTGAGTTCTTGTGTTCCTGAAAGGCTTGTAAGCCACAGCACAGGGCAGATAAAGCACACCGACCCTTAGGAACCTTCTGCTTCTCAACTATGAGTGGAGTTGGAAAAGCTGACACGGGGGACCGCCCACTATCTATTTGTACAAGCCAACAAAGGCCAAAATACAATGGTGGCAAACTTTAGTACCGTGTACCATACGTCACTCTAGACACTAGGCCAAAAAAGTAAAACATGGTGGCCTTCATTAGGATACCACAGTGTCAGCAATTCCTTGTTATACGTATTATTTTGTATTATTTTACAATTCACACTTTTATGTTGCCACAATTAAAAGTTAATTGTTCTTTACAATGGAAAACCAAAGTGCATTGTATGCCCTTTGGCCAGTCTTGTATGTGCCTTGATCCAATGCTTATTGTATTTAGCTTTTTAAAAAAAAACAAAAAAAAACAGTGACTTTTTTTCATACACACTTGAATATGAAAGATATTGGTCATATTGCAGAATAAAAAGTGGAGGAAAACGATGGATTGTTTTCTCTTATGTCGAAACAACAAACGTCCATGCTTGAGGCTACGTTTAAACACTAGAAGAGAATTGTGCTACGTTATAATTCATCAAGTAAGCTTTTTTTTTTTAGTCTCCTCAAAGTTCTTCTTTTGTCTTTGTGAAATGTGAACTGCCCCGGAGTTAAAACAAAAAAACAGGTTATAACGGACAAGTTATATTCATTCCTATTTAAAAATGATACCCGGACACATTGCCTTAAATCCCTGAGGATCAAACACATAACCTACAATGTTCCCAACCTTGCAGCATCACGCGTTACAATCTAAAAAAAATAGAAATAAAAAAGAGACGTAGTGAAGTACTTAACGACAACTCTGATATGGTTCTGAAAACCCAGCGATCCACTCCATGGGCAGTCTGCAGAGCAACATCTGCTTCAGGCTGCTGTTGTTCTTTCGTGTGGTGAAGCCATGTGTGACTTATCCGATTGGCCGGAGAGAGAAATAGCACAGTAGAGTAGAATTAGGCCCGTGGAGAGATTGAAATCTGGGGTTTGATGGACTTCCCAGCCACCAGGGCAAAGAAAAACGAATGACAAGCCGCCATATGGAGGGTGGGGTACAGGACAAAGTACATAAACACGTTTCCAGGATTTTAATAGCACGGTTAGGCCCAACCGTTATATATATACCGTATGTGTGTGTGTGTGTGTGTGTGTGTGTGTGTGTGTGTGTGTGGCATAAACAGAGTGTTGCATTTATGTTTGTGAATTCTAGGTTTACACATTTAATGTTTATAATTTGAGGTATATGCACACCACTGACTGCATAAACCGTACTGACACACAGGCATAGGAGCATAAGCATGGGAGCCTATAGCACCGCGCTCACACATCTTAACACAGTGAAATCTTTACCCCTGTTACACAGCCTGGTCAAATGCGGGAATGTTGCGCCATTTTTGAATTTTATAATTTTAAATAATACGTTTATTAAATCAACGTGATCATGTTCAACCTTACACGTCACACACACCCCATGATCAAAATCACTTCGGTCTGTATGTGTATCTGTATAAAAGGGGCTTTTAATTACAGGAAGCCGAGCCGCTAAAATCTGCACAAGTGATCCAAACCTTAAGTATACACCAAAGCCGCCCTGCACACTAAATATATCAAATCAACTTAGAAACGTAAAAAAAAGGAAATAGGCGGCCTGTTTTTAGAGCCCGACTCTCTGGCATAGCTCTTTTCGACTTGTCTAACTTTGATCTAATCTTGTGCATGATAGAAATTTAAAAAAATACCTTGCTTAACTGTAAAGCTAAGCATTGATGAAACCTGGGAATATGGCCTTTGCACTTTTTATCAATCCTCATATGAAACCAAACACCCATAAACATAATGAGAAATAAACACAGGTATGTTCATTCTGTTATCACATTATACCACCCATGAAATCCTGAACAGCTTTCTTATCCGTCAATCCCTAACTCTCTAATGGACGTAGAATTGTTGTGAGTTCTATTGCACGGGGTCCACATGTCTAATGACTGCCAAGAATCTCCTCCAATCACTCATGAACAACCCCCAAAACTATTTACTGATGAGACACAGCAATTTCATTAGTGAAGACAGAAACCTTTTAAGCCACTTTCTGCTTTGCAGAGTATGTGTTATTGATGGGCTTCCCGATTTAAGCACATTACCCACGGTCTCCGAATAACTGACGTATTGTGATCACAGCTCAGAGAGTGAGCAAGCTACTTTCAGATATTCACCTGTGTGATGAATTACAGCTTTGCCAAATCTTCTACAAAAAAAGGAATGCTATTGTTATTGTGAATTTAAAACAAATGGATAAGTCGGCACATCATATATTAAATGCGCCAGGCCTTTGTCACATTCTGGGTATGCAAAGCATGAAGAAAAATGAAAGAACCAGGCAGCTGACAACCTTGTGTGACCTCAGCCATCTTGCATGACCCTTAACCAATCTCTCCTTTTAAACAATGCTTTAATCACTCACGCGTTTTTGTCGAGGTCAGTGAATTCCTCGCACAGCAAAAGATGGCACATGCATTTGTCATCTGTGTGACAAACATGCAGCTGAGTAATGCTTTTTTTCTTTTTTCTTTCCCTTAATGTAGCCCGGTGATTAAAACAAATGGGGTCAGCTGCTCTGTCTGTCCCTGGTTGGTCCCATTGTAATGTACTGGTCAAGCAGCCGGTGACATTTGCATTCCTAAAGATGCCAGTATCAAAGCTCCTGAGGTCCTCAGCATGACCTCACCGCTGCCAGTGGTTGACCACGGCCCCTCTCCATCGGCACCATTAGCGGGATCGAAAAAGCAATCCTTGACTGATTAGAGGTCAATGAGGTCAGGTCACATTCAGTTCAAGGCAAAAATAAAAAATGGATGCATGCACATGCTGTCTGCTAGTCATCTGGGAATTTGATAAGAATGCTGTCCACTCACTGTAAGGACGCTCTTCTCTGGGAGGAGCCCCTGGCATTCGTTCAAAGGGCATCCAAGCAATGTTCCAGAAAATATAGGGTAAAGCCAAAGAATAAAAGCGTTGGATGTTTGGAGGCGAGTGTACTTTCATAAAATATGACAAAACAAGGGGAACGGCTTATTATACAATTTAACAGTTGAGTCTACATTGAAATGCTTAAAAAATGGACATTATTACTTTTTCTTCTTAAAGTTGTAATCCATACATTTTGTTAAAAACCCTAATAATAACCCTAACCCTTTTAAAGAAACGGCAACTCATTCTATATGCCGTTTACTTTGCTGGTGGTGGGGTCCATCTTTCCCAACAAGAACGCAGCAGCTTCAAATGGAATTTGAAGGAAGGACTTGCAGTGTAATCCAATAAAATAAGACTAAAAATGTAAAGAGTGGGAAAGGTGGAAAAGTAGAAATATATAAATATAACATGAAAATAACAGAGAATAAAAGCCTGTAATTACCAAACGCTGCTAAAATCGCGGGTTCTCCTCTGATTATTTCAGTGTTTATTCAAACCATTGAGGCATCAATGAGCTCACACTTTCGCAAGCAGAAGCCTTCCCTTGATGAGGCACCCTCCTTTCCCTTCTCGTGTATGCGATACCACACATCTTGCACATCAAACAGGTCTCTTATTTAATGGCTTCTAAACGCTGAGTGGTGCTGAGGTCAGGAGCCAAACCAAGGCTCTTGGCCTCCCACAACGTCTGTCCCTGTGCCAGGATTTAAACACTTGCATTTATGTGTGCTGGATAGAAACAAATAAAGAAAGACAGAAAGAAACGGCTTTACTATTTGCTGTAATATAATTCAATGCAAACACCTTGTGTCCTTGAGTCCTCGTGATTCACTTGCCAAGCCTGAATGTCCGTTATTCGGTTCGCTGCATTCTGCCGCAGAGGTAAGCATACCGACTGCATTTAATCAAATCAAAATGTGTCTGTGCGTTTCTGGTTGATGTGTACACAAAAGTATGCATGTGTAGAAAAATATATTTCCGATACCTATTTTGCAATTCAGGCGTGTTTTGCTTACTGTAATAAAACCAACAGTCTGTACCAAGCAAAAGGCATAGGGTGTTAATGTATTTAATTCACAGACCATAAAAACGAAACACAAATTACAGCACCATTGATTCAGGACCAAGCCTGACAATGACAATGCATCTGACAATTTGTCAGATGCACACTTTTTGCGTTACATGTGTTTGTATCTCTGTGTGTGAGTTTGAATGTGACTGCATGCCGATGTGTGTGTGCAATTAGGAGAATGTGCATGGAAGATGTGGACTGCCGAAAGCACAAATCCAGCAAATGCTTTCAGATGTCTTTGCGGCGACATAGTGACAATCACAGCCCCACTGCTACGCACATGAGCAAACAAAAAAAAAATAGAAAGTTCTCTCATTTCATCCCGAGAACTTGTGACTCGGTCTCTGTCTCAGTCACGAACGCAGGCTGTTGACGGAGGAAGGGTGGAGGACGCGG
>OMKR01019267.1:2050-13173 GCA_900302355.1 Cyttopsis rosea | reverse complement strand
TCCCTGGCTCCGGTCGATACCAACAAAGTGGGGCCCTGAGATTACTCTGCCTCTCGTATCCACTTATTTCTCCACCTCTCATTCCTCATCTCCTTCCCGACACATGGAAAAACCCACTCATACCACACACACACACACACACACACACACACACACTTACGCCTCCTCTCTATATAGCCCCAGTACACGGAGCAGAGCAAGGTCGTTGCTGAATGTGCTGTTTTCCCCCCCTGCCGTGCCACCCTGGCTGCTGGCGGAGGCCACGTACCGATGCCTGAATAATTTGTCTTCATTCCATTCCAAGGCCCCGAGTCACAGCGACATGCACAAGACACACAGAATACTGGATGGGAGCTGTCTGGACGAATGGAGCGTACCAGGCTGCATTAGAGTGCAGTGGATAAATCACAAGCAGGAGCAGCAGAACGTGTGCGCCGCACTGTATCTGGGGCCCGCAGCTGTCGGGCGCCGGCTGCGCTTTATGGCCACGGACGCGATGCCACGTCAACGCTGGATGCCGTCGTATTAAGACGTATTAAGACAACGGACGTCGTTGTGTTTTTATGCCGCGTTATTAGTTTGAAACTTCGATTGTGGGCATTACCTCAGACCTGCCAACTCTCCCCGTTTTCCCGGGACTGAACCCCATTTACCCATTTACCCTCCCAACCCGAACTTCAATCAGTGAAGTGAAGACTTTCCAGATTGGATTGTGAAACGTAAGACGCACTCGACACTCTATCTTCCCAATGCAACCCGGCAACCCAAAGGACCGCAACACCAAAAAAAAGGTGCCAATGGCGGTTCCGTGGATATAGCCAGGAGAATGTCGGAGGTGTGACTTGTGACTTCTGTCTGAGTAATTTACTACATTTTTAAAGGAAAGGGTCATGTTGTCAAACATGTTTATAGATAAAAAAAAAATTGAATTGAGTGACAGATCTGATTATTATTCTATCGATCCTTGGTTGGAGTGCTTCCATAAGCAAAAAATAGCAATGAAGGTAAATGACACCCTATCAATATTGAGCCTTTTGGCACGCCAAGAACAGAATTTAATCACACACCCCATGAACACTGGCGTTACAGTATAATGCCAGGAGTGACGGGGGTCTCAGCTTCCTATCTCTGTAACTGAGCATCATCAATCAGTCTGCTCAAACTGTGGCCTACGCTGCTTGAATAATTAGCAGTCACTACAAATTCTTACCGCATGCTGGTGGTCAACCTAGCGGATCAATGCATAACTTTGACAACATGCCTTATGCTCTTGAATGATTTTCTGATCAATTCCCACGTAGTCGGATATGAACCGCAAGAAAAGGCGAATGGTCCTGAATTTAATACACCGTACCTTGCCACATGAAGAAACACTGTTAAAGAACAGAACACATTAATAATTTGTGCTATCTCCAGAGGGTCAGATCGACTGACTTTTCCGGTCATTGGTTTTAAATCAGAGACCATAAATTACATTACAAATTACTAAATAGACGCAAGTTGCAAGCGAGGGGTTTGAAATTGGAGTGTCTGTTATCAGGCTGGAGCAGGCGTCCATCCTGGCAGGCCGCACTGAAGATGCTTATTAACCATCGTAAAGCCCTCTTGCCTTCATAAAGTGTAAATTGAAAGTTTTTGCATGTGTGAAATGGAGGGCCAGGTCCAATATAAAACCACAAATAAGAACGCATTGAGGACTTTATTTTCAGTCCTTCCAAAACCTTATTTTACCAATTGTGTGCTATAGGCACACAACACAAACATTCATAGGCATGGATTTCAGGGGGGCGCAGGAGATGTGTCCCCCTCAATATAAACATGAAAGAAGCTTTCCTTTACATAAACATAGACATTTCCACCATAAATTGATGCAGAAAAGGCACAAATTGATGCATAAAAATGTACTGTGAAGAACGTTATTGTAATGCCCTCCTCTGAGCGACTTGCTAACTTCATGGCTTCTTTTGCTGCCCAATGTGCAGATTGTACGTAATGGACTAACAGCTAATAACAGTCAAATAGTGATATTGTGGCTATTCTCTTGTGGCCTCACTATCTCCTGAATCCATGTTATGGGTTCGCATATTTCAAGATTATATGACTGTATATTAGAAGGATAAACCCCTTGAGATGATCCATCTCATTTTCAAAGGGGTCCTTAACACAAATATCCAGAAAATACAATACATAAAGCAAAACAATGCAGATACACTCACGCATACACCAAAAAAAGCTCTCCCAGGTCTAGCCACTCCCTCACCCACTGATTACCCTAAAAATGCCAAAGTACATACAGTTAAAGTACATACAGTCAATGTACACATACCCATATAAAGCTATATACATGCATTTACATGCACCTACACATTAAAGACAAGTTATTACCATATCTCAAGTATAATTAGAAGCAAGGTTGTTTGAAGATAAGTATAAAGAGATGCCTTAAAGAAATGAAAGGAGGTAATAGATCTAAGTGAACAGGGCAGGTTGTTCCAGTCAGATGGAGCTTTAAATTTTAAGGCACGTCGTCCAATTTCTTTTGAAATTCCAAGAACGAAGAAAAACGGATGCTCAGTATGACTTAGACCATATACGATGACCTATATGGAATTAAAAGTTGTTTTAAGTAAGAAGGTTAGATTCTAGATTTGAGTGTTTTTAGCAACTCATACATAAAACAGTGCTGGGCTCTATAAGGGCAACTCAAAACAAATTTACACAGACTGTTGTAAACTACATTGAGAGGACGAAGATTTGTTTCTGAGGTATTCTGATATCTGCATAATCTAGTATTGGTATTATCAATTGTGAAATAATTATTTTCCTGACCTGTAGAGTCAAACAGTTGATAGACCAATATAATATTCTCAGACTGCAATTTATTTTCTTTGTCACTGAGTCAATATGGGGCTTAAAAGAGAGATGAGAATCAAGCCAGAGACCCAAATATTTAAATTCCTCCACTTTCTCGAGTGGTGTCCCATCTAGGAAATGAATCGACAAATTATTATAAGTATAGTAGTAGAAGTAGAAGTTTGTTAAAAGAAAACCATTTTTGAGCGGCATCCAAAACAGCCTGTAATGTACACTGAATTTGTGAAATATCAGTCTTGGAAGAATAAATCATATGACAATCAGAACAGATTTGTGGCAGATCATAAATAAAAATGGAGAATAGCAATGGCCCTAAAGATGAACCTTGAGGTACACCTTTTTCCATAATCATAAAATCTGACTGACTGCCCTGGAAGTCTGTGGTGAAGATATGAGTTGAACCAAAGTAAAGAATATTTTGAAAGACCAATAGCACTAAGATTGTCAAGGAGGAGGTGGTGATCAACCATATCAAAACCTTAGTAAGATCAATAAATATTGCGCCTGTAAGCATATTGTTGTCCAATGAAGAGGATACATCATTGGTAAATTTTAAAAGAGCAATGATTGTAGAGAAGTTGAAACCAGATTGATTTGGAGATAAGATATGAAAATCATAAACATATCGAGATAGCTGATTAAAATTTAGCTTTTCAAACACTTTTGCTATGCTGCTTGTTATATTGCTATATATAATAATAGAAATAGGTCGAGAGGATCACCACCTTAATGCAATGGGGTAACTCTCGTACATTTCCAAATTAATGGAATTGTACATGTGGATAAAGATAAATTGAATAAGTCAGACAAAGGATATGCCAGAACATGAGAGGCAAGTTTGATTAACTTCAAGCACCGCTACCTGAGCTTAGATCACAAATAACCTGTTGAATGTCAATTGGGTGGATTCTTGTAAAGGAGAAGGAGCTACTACATTTAGAGTTATGCAATGAAATATCAGAGTAGGGGAAATCAAAAAAATCTGAGCTACAGACAGAGGAAAAACTCATGGTTAAAGGCATTAGAAATTATAGAGGGATCATTAACAACTTCATTGTTGACTCTAATATGAGTAGTAGGGCTTTTGGTGGGTATTGATTATGCTGTCCTGTCAGGAGAAAAGGAATCATTCTAATCTGCAAAATAATGCTATTTGAAACAATGTGAAGTGTGATGCTGATGCACAGGCTGGCCATGTAAAAGAACAGGATTGGTGGATTTTATGTACAGTTCCTTGGCACCAGGATGGCCAATGGCTGAGGTGTTCTGCAGCCAATAGGGTGAACTATAGAAGAGCGGGCTACACGCCTATGTGATGAGTAGAGGACACAGGCTTGGTGACACCAGGATGCCTCATCCCAAACTGCTCTGTGCAGCTGGGCAACTACGGAATTTCAGGCAAGGCAAATTTATATATATAGCACATTTCAACAACAAGGCAATTCAACATGCATAAAACATCAAAAGCATTAAGACAATGTGCAAACGAAACACATTATAAAAGGATAAAACATTGTGATTAAAAGAATGAAATAAATTAAAACTACTTGAAGGAATAAAAGTTACAGTGCAGAAAATTAGGTTCAGTAAAAGGCCGCGGCAAACAGGAAAGTCTTCAGACTTGATTTAAAAGAAGTGACAGTTGCAGCAGACCTGCAGTTTTCTGGCAGTTTGTTCCAGATATGTGGTGCATAAAAACTGAACGCTGCTTCTCCATGTTTCGTTTTTTTACTCTGGGGACAGAAAGCAGACCTCAGAAATGTATTTTGGCCCTAAACCATTCAGTGCTTTATAAAGCCAACAGTAGTATTTTGAAATCAATTATTTGACAGACAGGAAGCCAGTTTAATTCAATGTCCCCTCCAGCCATGCCCCTGGAAACTACTCCTGCTGCCAGGGAGGAACAGCTCCAGCTACTGTCAGCATCCGCTGCTGTGTAAGCGCAGCTGAACTTTGGCGAGGCGACGTGGGTTGTCACCACACCTGGCGGTGTTGCGGCCACCGGCCCACTAAACTTGACAGGGGCCATAACAGGCTCAACTGCAGGTCCAGTGGGGACGGCTTCAGGGGAACCTCGCCAGGTGGGTCAGGGAAGGCCCCGGCGCCTAGCACCAAGGCCATCAGCCATTGATTGCAGGAAGCCCCCCAACACCACCCCAAGCCTCCATTATTAGATGGTACTGAATCAGCGTCGACACTCTGTGTCGCTCCGTGACACACAGGGGGGCAGTCGTCGCCTTGCATGGGCCCAATTTTCCCACGACTTACCCGTTGGTTCAGCAGACAGTCATTCTTTGTCGTTCAATCAGCCTGTGAGTTTTATGCAGTGGCACAAATGGACATTGTCTTTCCGTACATGTAAAGTGGAGATAACACCCAGACCAATATCATATAATGTTTGCTTGATTCAAAGGGACACCCCCTCATTTAAATGGCCAAGGCATTGAGTGTAGTCCCTGACATTGTAAAACCAGTCTATTGATCTATGTGCTTGTTGTGTATGTTTTCTGAACAAATCATTTCATCTTAGCGTGCCATTGCGGTTCATTTGTCATCCATGTTTGCCGGGTAGATACCTTCACCTCGCTTGGGATCTGTGTCAAGCACAATCTGTGGAGTCGCCATTGCACATTCATCGCATCTGCAGGACCCAGACCCAGGCACATTTTAAAAGCATGGTGGCTATTGTGCAGTGGGGAAAAAATAAAGCTGGAACTCACCAACGTTTTCTTTTTTTTTTTTTTGTTAAAACTAATTTATCCACTTCAGCACTTTCCAATACTCAGGGTATAAATGAGTGGTCAATGTGACAGTCGAAAGATTTGTGTTACATTTTTGGCGATTAATTATTAATCAACCGAATCCAATGCACCCTTTATATGGAACAGCGTATTAAAGTGGAGTACTTTTAGTACTCAAACCCTTTTTTTGTGGGGGGATGCACTCCTCTAAAAATAGCTCTACAACACTAGTGCTCACTAGACTAAGCAGGCTATGCGTAGTAGTACAATCCTTTTTCTCTGACCTGCGAGCGTTTGTAGGGTTATTTGGATTCTAACTGTGCCGTGAAACAAAATAAAGAAGTCATTGTCTCTGGGAATTGAAAAAAACAGGCTACTTTCAGTGTTTTTGTTGCATTGTTATTTTCCTCTTTACAAACTAATGCCTACAAGACAATCCACAATGCAACAATTGCATTGTTTTATATGCACTCAGGGCTTTCACTTTTTGCATCATTGACTGTGATATTACAAGTAACAAAATTAGGATTTAAAATGACTAAGGTTTACTTTATACTGTTCTCCATTTCAAACACCACAATTATATTTTCTGCATTGTTTCAAATTATGCTGCTGGGGGAAACACTGCTGCTTCACAACACACTGGGTTCTTTATGATTGAGAAAACTATAAAACATTATATCAACCCAAAGTGTAAACTACAACATTAACAGGAAAAAAAATACCACGAAATAAATCATCAAAATAATAATTGGTGAAATATGTGCTGGTGGAGACACGCTGGTGATGCTGGTACAGTAGTACGGTGCAAATCTGAGACAGCGTAATTCCCATTATAAACACTGTTGTCATTAGAGTTTGGATTAGAGCTGAACTTTTTGTTATTTCAATTATGAGCACAAGATAATGACGCTCTGAATATTTCCGCATGAGGTGAATTCATTCTCAGCGCGACCGAGGACTGGGGGTGCCGCGGTGACGGCACTCGCACCGCACATATTAACCTTTATTTATTAACATTGTTATCACAGAAGGGCCCCAGAAGATGTTTTCACTTTAGGGGGCCCTGAAAACCTTAAAAGCCGGCCCTGAGCGAAGTGGCGGAACACACTGTATTACACCGCTGAGGCCAAAGGAACATTGTAAGACGAGCTAAATGTGCTCCCTGGAGCACGGAGTCATATAACCACACAACAATGGCCGCCACAATGCTGCCGGGAGCACAGATCATTACTTTGTGTGTGTGTGTGTGTGTGTGTGTGTGTGTGCGTGTTTGAATGCATACATCTTAGCTTGCAACTGCTTTTGTTGCACTTCCCCGCTTTGTTTTCTTCACCTTTTATTATTTTTCTAACCATATACATGCAGCTCATTAAATTAGAATATCGTAAAAAAGTTCTATATTTTTTGTCATTTCAGAAAGTGTTTTTTGTATACAGTATATTCTAGACTCATTACATGTAAACCACAGTATTTTGAGCATTGTTTTATTTTAATTTTGGTAATCACAGCTCACAGCTCATGAAAACCCAAAATCCAGTATCTCCAAATATTTGAATATTTCACAGAGGGCCACAGAGATCCTTTAATCTCTGTCTGGTTCAGCACACACAACCAGAATCATGGGAAAGACTGCTGACTTGAAAGTTGTCCAGAAGTCATTGGCACCCTCCACAAGGAGGGTAAGCCACAGAAGGTCATTGCTGAAAGGGCTGGTTGTTCGCAGAGAGCTGTATCAAAGCATATTCATGGAAAGTTGACTGGAAGGGAAAGGTGTGGTAGGAAAAGGTGCACATGCAACAGGGATGACCGCAGCCTCGAGAGGATTGTCAAGCAATGCCGATTCAAGAACGTGGGAGAGCTTCACAAGGAGTGGACTGAGGCTGGAGTCAGTGCATCAAGAGCCACCACGCACAGAAGTGTCCAGGAAATGGGCTAAAAGTGTCGCACTCCTAGTGTCAAGCCACTCCTGAACCAGAGACAATGTCAGAAGCGTCTTACCTGGGCTAAGGAAAAAAGAACTGGACCGTTGCTCGGTGGTCCAAAGTTTTCTTTTCAGATGAAAATTAATTTTGCATTTCATTTGGAAATCAAGGTCCCAGCGTCTGGAGGAAGAGTGGAGGGGCACAGAATCCAAGTTGCTTGAAGTCCAGTGTGAAGTTTCCACAGTCAATGATGATTTGGGTGCCATGTCATCTGCTGGTGTTGATAAGACACAGTGGACCAAGTCCAAAGTCAACGCAGGAGATGCTGATTTCCTTTTCCAGCAGGACTTGGCATCTGCCCACACTGCCAAAGCTACCCGTAAATGGTTTACTGACCATGGTATTACTGAGCTGGATTGGCCAGCCAACTCGTCTGACCTGAACCCCATAGAGAATCTATGGGGTATTGTCAAGAGGAAGAGGAAACACACCAGACCCAACAATAAAGACGAGCTGAAGGCCGCTATCAAAGCATCCTGGGCTTCCATAACCCCTCAGCAGTGCCACAGGCTGATCGCCTCCATGCCACACCACATTGATAAAGTAATTTGTGCAAAGGGAGCCCCAACCAAGTATTGAGTGCATCAAAGAGTGCATCATCAATACTTTTCAGAGATTCGATATTTCTGTATTGTAAATCCTTTTTTTTTCCTTGATCTTTTGAAATATTCTATTTTACATAAATACAATATTGAGATACTGGATTTTGGCTTTTCATGAGCTGTAAGGCGTGACTATCAAAATTAAAATAAAGAAATGCTTGAAATACTCTGGTTTACATGTAATGAGTCTAGAATATATACAATTTTGACTTGACTGAAATGACTGACAAAAAATATTAAACTTTTTCACGATATTCTAATTTTATGAGCTGCACCTGTATATTGATCACAGCAACAAAGCTCGCCCCCCGCTATGTTTCAACCCCGATAATTGCAGAGGACTTGGAGGTGAAATTTTGTTGTGGCTGAGCTGTTTTATAGCTTTATAGCTAACTACCTTCTTTCTCTCATATCTGTTCTCATCGGCACAGATCAGCAGGATTGAGTACATCCACTCTAAGAACTTCATCCATAGAGACGTGAAGCCAGACAACTTCCTTATGGGACTTGGAAAGAAGGGCAACCTGGTCTACATCATAGACTTTGGCCTGGCCAAGAAGTATCGTGACGCCCGTACGCACCAGCACATCCCGTACCGCGAGAACAAGAACCTTACCGGCACAGCACGCTACGCTTCCATCAACACACACCTGGGAATTGGTAGGTTAACACGCATATGTTCCAGTCCTCAAATCTTTGTGCACTTGTAAAATGTCTACAGTAGAATACTGTGTAATTCAATGATAAATCCATAACCCAATTTTTTTTCTTACCCCAACAGAGCAGTCCAGGAGAGATGACTTGGAGTCACTTGGTTACGTCCTCATGTACTTTAACTTGGGCTCGCTGCCGTGGCAGGGCCTCAAGGCTGCCACCAAGAGGCAGAAGTACGAACGTATCAGCGAAAAGAAAATGTCCACCCCCATCGAGGTGCTGTGCAAAGGATACCCCTGTGAGTGGTTATCTGTCCTTTTGATTGATTGATTGTTTGACTTGTTTTTTAACCTATACCCTATTTCATTATGTCATTAGTAGTCAACCCAATCATTGTCATTAGAATCTTTTTTTAATTGATCGAGTATTGATAGAATTCCTTCAGCCGACTGCCACATACAGAGCTGCAATATACTGTATATTACAACGGGGCGATTGCCACCACGTTTGTCAATTTAAAATTGAATTGAAATCAATTAAAAAATATTGTGATGCCAAATAACTTCCCAATGATCGAAAGATAAACAAGCCAGTGAATGATCCATTAAATCACTGTTATGCCTTTAAGTCATTTTATTGCAGAAGGGGAACACAGTGTGAAATACACCTGGAGATAAGCCCGCCTTCTGCTTTCTTCCTTAGCTGAGTTTGCCACCTATCTGAACTTCTGTCGCTCCCTGCGGTTTGACGACAAGCCGGACTATTCCTATCTGAGGCAGCTGTTCAGGAACCTGTTCCACAGACAGGGCTTCTCTTACGACTACGTCTTTGACTGGAACATGCTCAAGTTTGTGAGTATAAATAAAGTTGTTGTAAGTTAAAGTGTAAATTTTGTATAGTTAAACCTAGATGTAGTTGCAGTTATCTGCACGCTTATCAATCCGAGCCGTATTGTTAAATAATATCATATTCTGGTAGAAACACAATACAAATTGCCTCGTATGTGTTTACAACCATGTGGTTTTCACTACTGCTTGCTCAGTGTATTTTCTTAATTGCTCTTGTATCCTGAATCCTCTTGGCTTCTGTCTCACTTTCAGGGAGCAAATCGTGCAGCAGAGGAGGCAGAGCGGGATCGCAGGGATAGAGAGGACAGGCTGAGGCACGGCAGGAACCCCGGCACCAGAGGAATACCTGCTGCGTCGGGGCGACCCCGTGGAACGCAGGATGGAGCGCCGCCTACACCCCTCACGCCCACCTCACACACAGGTGAGCTGACGTTACACCAGGACAACGTTGGACCACTGTCCAGCGCCCCGCTAGGGGTCTGTGGAGGCATTTCAGGGGGTCCACAGCAAAATAATGTATATATTTTGTTTGTTTCAAATGTTCTTTTTTTTGTTTTTTGTTTTTTGTGTTATTGTTTGTTTTCACAAAATGTATATTGAAGTATATATTTTGGCAATTTTATTTTATTAACATTTTCAGAATATAAGAACATAAAATATAATAAAGATTTATTTTTATATTTTTTTGCCATGAAAAAGTTTGGGAATCCTATCATCCAATCAGAACTTGTTGCTAACACACAACCAATTCTTTGAGCAGCCTTCTTGTACTTCACATCCTACATACCTCATGTAACACCCACCATTTCCTCCCTGTTCCGCAGCAAACACGTCCCCAAGACAGGTGTCTGGCATGGAGCGGGAGAGGAAGGTCAGCATGAGGCTCCACCGCGGCGCTCCCGTCAACGTGTCCTCCTCAGACCTGACGGGGCGGCAGGACACCTCCCGCATGTCGACCTCACAGGTACAAGTCTGCCCGCTGTCCTGAGCGCCAGTGACACAGTGGAAGACTGCATCAAAATAAATCTATAAAATACCCTTTTTCGTAGAGGGATTATGGCTATTACAAAATGTTCCCGGAGTAAATACACTGGAGGAAAAGCAGCTGGAGACTGGAACCTTTTGTGCTTTTTGGAAAAAAAAATAAAAGATATTCTTTCTTACTTCTTGTATGTGTGCTTCCACAGATGATCAGACTAATTAAAGTTATTTAAAAAGAGGGGCCCGTAAAATGTTCGTCTACAAGGTTCATCCCAAATATTTTACACAGGACTTAATTTGAGCAAACCAAAACCATGAGGCAAAGGATCTTTGTTTTTCTTTTTAGTTGGGGATTGTTTCAGTCATCGCCAGGTCTGAAGGCTGTAGGTTTGGTTTCTGACTTGACATATACGGCCTTCTCTTTTCCTCCCCCCCCCC
>OMKR01019245.1:2174-12943 GCA_900302355.1 Cyttopsis rosea | reverse complement strand
TGAAAACTTCAGTTATGTATGCAAGAGTTTAAATGAATGGAGGAAGGGCATCGCCAATGTTTTTTTGCCCTTTGAAAATGCTGCAAAAATTGGAGCTCAGCATCTTTTAACTGCATTGATGTTACAAATTGTATGTTTTCCTAATCAGTGTGACCCAGATACACAAGTATCAAGTGACTGGAGCAAAGAATGTAGCCAGATGTTTAACTTTCTGAACCTGGAATCAACTCTCTTGTAAATGCAACTCAAATGCGACACGAAAGCAAGGTCAATAAACAAGTGTGAAAAGAACAACTTTATTCACAACATTTCTGTCTTCCTAGTCATCGTTTTGTTTCCCCAAATCAAACGCCTCTGTCTTTGGAAATAGACCTCGGAGTCTGAGTCAATGTCTGGGAATTTCTTCTTACGCTCCATCAGACAGGAGTTGGACTATAATGTAGTCAAAAGATTATGCAGTGAAATAATTAGTCCAAGAGGGAGATCATTTTTCAAGGTATTTAGGCCTCCTGTTATGGTGGCATATTTGTATTCAAATGGAGCCGTACATTAATTTATTCAAGATGCTGGAAAGAAAGGCCTTCCCCTTTCTTCTTGTTTGCATTAGCATTGCTGAGCGGTAGCCTTGATTTTTCGGCATTCGGTCGCTGTGTCCCGGTATGGCAGATGATCAAACGACTGATTTCATGTGCTTCTCCAAACACATACGTCCATATCTATGAAGTAGTCATGCAACACATGCGAACAAATCTTTTAAATGACTCGGGGGTTAGGAGTCACTCCGGCAAAAGAGTCGTTCGTTCGTGACTAAACTCTCGATTCGCGAACTAAGACCCGAGAACCGTGAGTCACGAGTTCGACGAAATGTCGGAAACGAATGAAGAGTCGGTATATTGAACAAATCTTTTCACTGAGTCACCCATAAAGAACCAAATCTCCAAAACAAGCCAAACTTTGCATCACTAATATGAAGACGTACGGACAGTTTTGAGTCCACGGCATTGACATTGAACAAAGCCGCTGAAGGGGAATAGCGAAGCTCCCTCTTCCTCATTCGGTTTCCGCCTTCTGTTTCTCCGCCGGTATCAATTTCCCTCCCCTCTCATCTCGCCTCTCGTTTCTCTCTTCTCTTGTCTCCCGCTCTTTCATTCCCACGCGCCTCGTCTCTCTTCTTTGATGAGCTGTTTGTAGTCACATTCCCTTCCGCGGCGTCTCGCTCAATACCTTTCAGGCGGCGCTCCCCGAAGTGGCCACCGTGCCCAAGAAAGTTGCCTTCGCACTTTTTTTGGGGATTTCTGGTTTGTTTTAATCACACATGAAGGACTCTTTGGGGGGGAAGTCACGGCAATGGATTCCCCATCACTGAGCTGGGGGTGTTTCTATTTTGTGATGCAAGACTCGTGAACGATTCGTTTGTCGGGAACAAATATTTTAAATGGCTCAGGAGTCTTGAATCTTGTCACTCCAAAAGGGTCATTCTTTAGTGACTCGGTAACGAAAGAATTTGCAAGTCACGCATATGCGGAAAAAGTTGGTAAAAGCCCCCTGCACATAAGTCCTCTAATCGGTGAAAGATATCGTGAGCAATGGCGGGCTATACATTTATAAATGGGGCTAAGGAGAAAGGTTGAAAGCCTTCATTTTCACCGGAAGATGAGATTAAATTAGAATGAGTGGCAAAGTGAGCTCCGGCAGAGTTGTTACGACTCAGCCGGACTGAAAAGAGGTAAAGTGATTTCAAAAGAGATGGATAGATGTTTTTTCTTCTTGACCCACGTCGGGTAGGGATAGGGAACATGTAGTGTATTTCCCCTACTAGTCGCTAATGTGTTTATTCTCGCTCATCTCCATCACGCGTCTCCCTCTCTGAACCCCTTAGACTTTGTAGTTAGACATCAGCGGGAATACTAGGCATATTGTATGTGAACTAGCATGGCTGACTGGCTAGGCCGGTTTGTTCTCTTCCTCTGTTTCTCCTCCGCTCTGTCGCTCAGTTCACTTTCTTCTCTCTCCTCCTGCTTCTCTTAATAAGCTGTTTGTATGGCAATGTCTTTGTGCTGTCATCTCTTTGACACCGTCTCGCCTTTGTAGTCGCCTGACCGTGCAGCACGTCTGCCTTCCAGCAACATGAAAGCGCAAAGTTACTCAGAGGTGTTTCCCATGTACCTCAGCGACGGGAAAAGGTCTTTGCTAAGTTGCCCGGCGAGAGATCACACGTCCTACCCTGCTGTCGAAGGAACGCCTCATGTCTCCCAAGTAGCTTCCATATGCAAAAGGGTTTGTTTGGCTGGGATCTGTTGTGACCCAGAATTTTGAAGGCCAGGGTAATTTCGGGTTCAAAAACTTTCCATTTGCAATTGTTTGGTGCATTTTAGAGCTATTTTTTGTCGGGGATTTCTAAGCCACAGTTTCCTGCAATACATCAATTCCACAGTAACCGCCATACATTTGTGATAAATGACTGATCTTCACACTAAAAAGTGATGTATGACTATCCAAGCTAGCACGCCCGCTCACTGTGAAATAAAACCACTTCTTAAACCTTGTTCTGCCTGTTTTGCGTGACTACAGCCTTTTGACTTGCTTTTGAGTCGCTACGATCAAAATTGCTCTCCATTATTGACACTAGCTGGTAGCGTAGTGGGGGAACATATTATAATAGTAAGATAGAAACACAAGAGAGTGAGAAAGAGAGAGAAAGGGGGGGAAACAGCACCAGACTGGCTATATTCAAATTCTATGTTAATATTTTGCATGCATGAACAAATAAATGACCCTTTGACCTGTTTGGAAGATTAGGTGTTGAGAGACTCGTAAACTCTGACAGTGATAGAGTCTGATGGCGAGGCTGTTTTTGCCGCCATTCTGACTTAGTTCAAGTGTCTCAGAAAGAGTTAGAGGCCAGTGTGTGTGGGAGTGAGTTGATTAAAAGTCCCCATCCTGACTCTCTTCACTGCCACCCCAAAAATTCCCATCAAATCCAGGCAGTCTATGTTAGAAATTGCAACAGCAAAAAGAGCCAGACCCAGACAAAAGTAAGAGGAATTAGGTATTTGTCTGTGGAATACTAATGTGCTAAATTAAAAAATATATAATAAAGCAGTAACCCGGTAACAAACTAAAGAGTTAGATGATGTATGTTCTGTTTGTCATCCCATTCAGTTTTGTTACTTCCATAAGACATTTGAAGTGCTTCAACTTTAGATGGCTGCAAGGAAAGTGAATCGTTTTTGTAAAATACTGTATGTTGTTGTAGCTCTTATTGTAGCGTCTCTAAAAACAAATTTGGTCCTTGCTGAATATGGTTTTCCCCTGAGATATAGTTGCACTCCCCTAAAAGCGAGACCATATTGCGCTCTCCTGAGAAACAAATGGAAAATGGGGGGTGGGGGGGTGGTTACGTGGAGCGCCACAATCCTCTCAGAGTACAGTTTGGCTCCAAAACACCTTGACCTTACAACCTTTGATGAGACTGGATGATTCACCTTGTCTGAAGACAAATAGAGCCTGCCTTCCCCCTGCCTGAAATGTCCAAGATTTATTCCTGTAGGATCGTCCTTTCCAGCTGCATCAGACATTGCCAACATTTGTTTAGACAATTCAGGAGGAGCTGGCAAACCCCATTCACAACCTTCTGACTCAACCGTTATAAATGTGTTCCTATTTATTTTGCCGAATCACGGTTCCTGCCTTGGGTACAGAACAGATAACCAAGAAAAGTGACCCCAAACTCTACCAGCTCAGCCCTTAAGCTAGCAGGAAATGCCTCACAGACAATATAAGGCTGCAGAGCAAAGGTTTTGGAAGAAGCCATCGTCAAAGATTGTTGATATTCTTTAAAAGCCTACTTGTAAAATAGCTAAATCCTCACCTAAACTCTATATTTCTTGAGTCCTAATTAAAACATTTGTGTCATCATCATAGGCTAATGGCTGTCTCTGACACCATACCATCACCCCTGGGAACACTGAGATACTACAAGCCTCCACCCCACATACTGTTGTTATTGAGTGAAGGCTTAGCAACAAGTGTATAATTGACCAGAAATTGGGCAACCTTACCATATCCATCCTTTAGAGATGGAAAGTCCAGGTTCAGGAAGTGAACATCCCCCCCTATATTTTGATTTAACCCCCTGGATGTGCTAATTAGCACAATCAAGCTGTATAATAAGTGAGTGCCATCAGCTTTTGCAGTATATGGGTACAGTAAAAATGTGGCTTTCTGTACCTGGAGTTATCCATCTCTTCCCTCCTGGAAGACTGGAACTGGCTGGCTCAGCCCTCCAGACACATTGAGTAACACAGAAGCTCTTGGATATAATAGTTTCACCTATACAACAAACCTCTCCCCAATCCCTGAGTTTCTCATGGTGTTAAATGGGTATGAATGACACATAATCAAAGGCTTACTTTTCCAATAGCCAACAAACACTGTTTTTCTACCCTCCTGGCCAGCTCAGCTGAATAAACCTGCAATTATCAACAATCAATCTTCCTGGCACACAATTAGATGGATATTTCTTAATTATACAATCTAGGTAGACCTTCAAGCTTTTACCTAATCAGTTAGATAAAATACTTTAATCTAGACACAGTAGTGCTGTTTCTTCTCCACTTTATAAGTAAAAGTGGAGACTATTTCTTTGGCAGAAGTGACAATAGTGCTCTTGACACCTGCAAGACCATACAGCATTATTGAAGGCCTCATAAAAACATCCAGCAGATGTTCTTCGAAAGCCTCCCTAAATGTGTCTATAAAACTCAACCAGAATCTAATCAATGCAGTGAGCCGGGTCCAGAGATATTTGCTGAACAGCGGCAGTTGTTCCTGCAGTGTTATGGGTGCATCCAGAACTTACTGAATTTATTTTCAGGTCTAAGTTTGGGAAATTCTTCATATTCTCCATATAAATCCATGACCAAATCCCTACTTTCAGATCTGATGTTACTGTTCCAGATGGAAGCCTTGGATCTAAAAGCTGTTTACACTGTCCTGTTTTCTGCTCTGGGTCAAATGAAAAGGCAGTCCTTTACCTGTTCTTTGGTTACCTACAGTACACTTGGTTCTTTAACAGGCAAAGGATTAAAGAACCAAGCTCCTACCTCTTTGCACTCATATGTCTTTGCTGCCCAGTACACAGGACTCCACCACCAGTTGGATCTTTTTCAATATCCATCATCTTCTTCCCTGAACCGTTTACGGCGGCCTTCACCCACTTCAGCCCATGTATAATGTCTAACAGTCTTATTTCTCTCTCCAAACATCAGCTAGTTCATATAGCCCCAGCACCTTCCAGGGCCTTCACTGATTGTAAATGTGATTCCTCCATAACCGAGTCTATTGCGATTTCCAGAGTACAACTCCAGTACTCTATACTGACATACAGGAACACTAGTTCTGTGTAGCTGCAATACCCAGCTTTTCTTCCCAATATATCTACCCTTTATTTTCTTTGATTTGGTGAATGTACTTTTGCGAGTTATAAATCCATATACTGATTATGTTCACCAGTGGAGCCTGCCCCTTTCTCTACCTCAAGTGTTGCCTCAATTATCAAACGTAAGTTTGGTTACACAGGTTTTAAAGCTGAAGATCTGCTTCCGAGAGGGAGATATACAAAGTCTACAACCACAGACTATGACCCTGATTTTACACAACGACCTGATTGGCCGATGGCAATTAACTGATTAGCATCTTGAGTACTTATTTGAGTATATCCAATCAGGAAGCGAGTGGCTGGTAGATTTCCCAGACAAAGATAGAGAAGGTCAGAGACAGATGGAATATAAATGACTGAACACAGTTGTATCAAAAACGGCATAATTCAAGCCATACATTGGATTTTGTATCATACTTAAAGAGTCTCACTAGTCCTTTCTTATGTGATGTACAAAGTATGCATTGTACTACAGTGACCACTGGTTATACCTAAAATGTAAGTAGAAGATAGAAGAATAAATATACAGTTAACCTAAAAAAATACAATAAAAAGGTAAACCTAAAAATAAACAATGGACAGTAAACATGTGATGATATATAACTAATGATAAACAATAAGTAGAACCTAAAAATATATCCAATGAAATAATCCTACAAAATAAACAGGAAACAACAAAAAATATACAACAAACCTGAATATTAACGAGAAGATAGAAACAAAGACACAAAACCATCACAGACACAGGTAACGGCTAATCCGACAAACCCAGCGTTGGTCCAGCTGTGGTCTGATGGGAAACGATTAATGAACACAAGTGATGAAAGAGTATTAAAACAGTGGGCCCGCTTCTGATGCTTTTATCATGTGGTCATTAGCTTTCTAATCCCATTTCCTTTGAAATCGCTCAATACCAGTTGTATAAAAAAAAACTGGATCTGTCTTAGCATCGCTCCTTACTAACTTCCCTACTCTATACAGTCTCAGTTTCGGCATTGGCGTGACTGTCAATTCAAACGAGAAAGTTTTAAATCATTGAGAGTGATGCCTTCGGGGTAAAGGGTCAAGGTGAGGAAAATGCCCTGAGCCGGAGCTGGAGAGGGTGACATTTTGGGAATCAAACCCAGGCAATTTGTTTGACTTTAAAATAGGGTTTGTATTTAATTATAAACGCTAAATGCATATCCGATGGACGTAAATGTAAAAACTATAGGTTTAAATTGATCTGGGAATGAGGGAATAGCTTCAGCCCGGGCTATCGTAGTTGCGGTTGCCCCGTTGGACGACTACTACAACTACAGCTCAGTTACATGGAGTTAGACTTTGTGGATCAGATAGTTTGATAGGGCCCGATACATTTTTCTATAAAATCTGCCAGAGCATTCCAACAGTTCCTCAGATATTCTGAAAAGTTGAGTTATCTTCATCTTGATACTACTGACGAGTAACTATATTGTGGAAAGTGCGTATTTCTGGGAATCAAGAGGAGGACAGTTTTTCTATACACATGAATAGCACATTGAGACGTGTGGACAGATTCTATCTAGGGTAGGTTAGGTTACTGTTGCGGTTGTATGGTGCCTAAAGGTTTATCGCAGTGTTCTGCAGCTAAAAGGTATTTAAATCAGGTGTGGGTTGCGAGTCATTGGTCTTTGTGGTCTTTTGTGTTGCAGCTGCTGTTCAAGCTGTTTTGAGCTGTGACAGGATTGCTGATGTATGGGTTTCCATTGGTTGGGCGACAAAAACCTTTGTGTGTATGTGCATTTTAGTATTGAAGGTTGTCTTCTGTGAAGTGTCCTTTCCTTTTGTGTCTGCTGCTATTCAGATGAAAGGATTTGAACACTGACATCTATGTCTGTATTGGTTTTATCCATTTCTTTACATTCTGTGGCCTATAATGGACTCATTTGATTTGTGTGTGTTCAACAAGAGCGTCAAACAATAACAGTGTTTCTCGGGGGCTTCTAGATAGTGATGAAAAGTTTGGCTCTTTTTGGAGATTCGATTCTTGACAAAATGTGTAAAAAAATACTTAAATTTTCTGACAGTTTGTTTGTTTGATTCAGTTGCCAAATAATCCAAGACTCATTGGCTCTGCTTCAGGCACATGACTCGCAGCTCTCAGCTCTTTTTGCTCTCAAATCGAGAGTCGAGTCTCATTGAAGTTACCGAAGTTACTGCAGTTACCCAGTCACGACTACTGAACAAAAGAAACAAACGACTCTTTTGCTAGAGTGACTCCCGACTCCTGAATCATTTAACGGATCCGTTCAATACGAACTAATTGTTTGCGACTCTTGCATATTCTAGAAATGTCACCTTGGGAGCCAGGGGCTTGATCCTGATAAACATTTCAAAATGATTTCAAACGCTTCAAATGTTGTTGCCTGATAAGAAGTGTTGGTGAGTGGTAAATAGACTGAACATTTAGGATGATGTAGGGATGACAAGAGCAGGGAAGGAAAGAAAAGACAAAGAGCTTCCAGGAAAGCAAAGCTAGCGGCGGGATGAAGATAGTAAAATTTGCCCTCTCGGTATCGACGATACGATACTTGTCTCATTTTGCACATTACCTGTTAACATCCCCTTGTTTTGACAGCTCACACAGGCATCTCAGTATTTGATACATATAAATCTGTACGCTCACTTTAGCATATTAGCAGTGAGATACAGTCTGCTGTAATTTGCCTCTCTCTCTCTCTCTCTCTCTCTCTCCGGGTGTCACCATGGTCTTGTATGGCAGAATTATGAATGCATTAATATGGGATGTGTTATGCTCATAAATCTGTCAATTGCCTTTCTCCGTCTGTGCCATGGTTTACAGAGAGCGACGCCTGCCGTGACACGGATATGGAAATGCATTAGGTTATGGAATAAATGGGCAAACTGGCAGTGAGATAGACAGATTCCAAAAGGGCCCTAGTCGTGATGCTGATATTGAAATGGAATCAAATAGGAGTGAAATAGGAGTTATTTAAGGTGAGGGAGGTGGTGGTGGTGGATTAGGGATGAGGGAGGCTACAGAGAGCATAAGGGAGGGAACAGGGGAGGAAGTTCTTCGGTTCTCGTAATACTCAAGGTGAGCTATGTTCAATAATATTCACGGACACGCGATCAAAGCATAGCCAGCATTTGGAGTCCCCAGCGGGAATACGAAGAATGTGGCATCTCTGTATTTTGTGAATTATGTTTCTGCTTTTGGAACGTGGAGAATGAACATTAAGTTTGTCCGTCAAGCTTGTGAATTCTACAAGCGTCTGCACAGGCGATAAAACGGCCGAATCGTTTGGATCGAAGTTCAATGTGTTTGCAAATAAAAACCTTTGTTACCTCGACAAGACAAGAGCAACCCAGCCCAACAATTCTGATTTGGAATTCCCAACTTAAATGGCCGTTCCTCTGCGCTTTTCCCAGTAGGAGGCCGGAGTTTCTGAGTTGCGACTTCAGTGAAACACAGAATTAATACGTATGTACACGTTTTAATACGTATGTACACATATGTATGTGTACGGTGGCACAGTGGTCAGCACTGTTGCCTCACAGCAAGAAGGTCCTGGGTTAGATTCCCACCTGGGGCGCTGTTGGCACCATGCTCCAGTGGGTTATCTCACAATCAGGGGCCTTTCTGTGTGGAGTTTGCACGTTCTCCCTGTGTTTGCATGGGTCTCCTCCAACATAAGGACCCTGACTAAAAAATGCAGAACACTTTCCTGTCCCTGACCATGACAAGTGAGGGCTGCCCCTGGAGGGACAGAGACCAAATCTCTTCGTCACCACTCCCTGCATGTGTGTGTTCAGGGTCATCTCCACCCTCTGCATGCGTGTGTTGAATGTGTGATGTTTAACAAATAAATGATTCTTCTTCTTCTACATTTGTAATCAATTGTACTTCGGGCTGTGGTATGTGCATCTGTGCGTACCCAACGGCAAATAATCAAGTAAAATCTAGTTGCATGGCCCCAAAGAATGATTTAAAAGAGCAATATCCTTTCTATTATGGCTATTACAATTTTGGTTGGCGTTGGCGTAGAGAATGTCCGTGGGCCAGAACAACATGAGAAAAGCTTAATTGGGATCAAACCAACCATGTCCAAGATTTACAACTTGAAATACTGCACATCTGTATATAGCCCTTAAATACTCACCCTGGCCCCTAATTACTAACATGTGGCTATATGGCAACAGTGAGAATCATAAAACCATTGATCCAACATAAACACTATCTCATGTGACTACCGAAAATAGTTTGATAAATTCAGGGAATTTGTTGTAATTACCGCCATTTCCACCCAAGGGTGACACGCTCTTTGATTTATGCAATTTAGAAACGCGAGAAAAAACAAACAAAAAAACTGCGTTCTTTGTTCATTGGCCAACTAATATCTTAACTCGTCAACGTCAGCACGACGCACAAATTATGTAATCTGCCATGTGCGTGCATGTCGGTTTTCATTTCATTCTTGCCACCCCTCTTTTCCCCAACATCCTGTGCATGAGAAGCCCACTCCCCATCGCCATTCAGCTCAGGATGTCTCTCTCTCTCTCTCTCTCTCTCTCTCTCTCTGTGTCTCTGTCTCTGTCTCTGTCTCTGGGAAGTCCTGGGTTGTGGCCCTGGCCCAATCATTTTAGTTTTTATTAAGATGGCGCTGATAAGGTGGCAGGTTGATTGCCGCGTGGAGCCGAATGAGGAAAGGGTGGAGTGGGGAGCTTCAATTAGGGCGTCGTTTAACGACCCGAGCCGAGCCAGATAAACTAAATGCGCATCGCTGAAGGGGAGGCCCTGTGTGTTTAAAAGGACGGCAGGATGTCAGGACTCGCTATGGAGGAAGTCTCTTGCAGCGGCTTCCAAAACCTTTGATCCGACAGTAATATGATAACTGTCTCGGGGCTCAGAACAGAAGGACTGCGGGAAAGAAATTCAATTAAAGAGCAGAAATCATCCCTAGTTCCTTCTCAGCTTTCAGCACTTCCACCCTCTTGGATTCACACAACTAGGCTCCAGACTGCAAAGCCAAGGGAGAAATGTGGCTTAAGGGGCTTGATCTTTCCCACGAAGACACATCTTATTTATATTCACGCCTCTTCACCTCTTTTTATTTCCTGTGTGTCCCTTAGCCCGAAAAAGAGCACGATCAATGTCATTGAAATAAAAGCAAGATGTTATGCTATCACATGTTTTTTTGCTGTCAATGGCCTGGGACCTTTTTGCTTGGGTTATCGTTGTAATTGAGGAAACTAAAAAGTAAAGAAAAAACGCTTTATCTCTGTGTGTGAGCAAACACAAGCGGTCCCACAACGCTGCAAATTAAGCCGCCCCACCCCCCTCCCG
>OMKR01019172.1:4429-26738 GCA_900302355.1 Cyttopsis rosea | reverse complement strand
GAGTGCTGCTTCCTGATCTTCTGACTGCTACCACCGCTCGCACACTCCAGCAGGCAGGGGGCGCTGTGGAGCCGTGTGCCCAGGCCCGCCGCCGCCTCCACCTGCTGCTGCTGCTGAGGGGGCGACCGGGGGTCAGCGTGCTGGAGAGCTGCGGGGAGTGAAAAGAAATAAATGATCGATATTCAGATACGATTCAATTCTATTGGCGCTACTTTGTTTGGAAGTTAGGCAACTGTTTTTTTGCTTAAATTAAAAAACACCTTAGAATCAGAATCAGGTTTTATTGGCAAAGTATGCTTAAACATACAAGGAATTTGACGCCAGTACGCACAGAACAGTATAAAAAATGTAAAAGGAAAGTAAAAAATGTTTAAATATACATTTACATAAAACACAAGGTAGGATCTGAATAAACAGTAATAAATAAGTCACAAATTAATTGAAATATTCAATTTCTGTATTAGACTGAATTTGAATATTTTTGTAACGCACGTCAGATGGTGTACAGAAAAGTTGGTAGCAATTCTCATTATGAATAAGGAGCCAGATTTAGGGTTTAAAGTAGATAAACATGGACTTGTGGGCCCTTTTAAGACTAAACACACTAATACACAATCACAAGCAAAAAATCACATAAACATAAGAACCAGCATGAGGACCAAAATGGAGCCTCAAAGTTCACCACAGCTTGTGGGGACCATGAGCCATGTTTGTGGTAGGTGGAGCCGAACCTTGAGGAGGGAGCTGGGGGGGTCTGGGTCCCCCCACGGACAGTCTGCGGGAGGCAGGGGCCGCTCCTTGGCTGAAGGGTGGAGACGGACCCATCCTGACGAAGCCCAGTGAGCCCCCGCTGCTGCAGCGACGCACGGGGGCTGACGGCCTGAGGAGGAGGAACAACAAGACAGTTCAGTTCAGTCATTTGAAAAGGAAAACCATTAGATGTCACTCAGTCCCAAAAACAGATCAGACTGTCAGAAGTTCCATTTTAGTAAGCGGAAGACTTCCATTATAGTGTTCACAAAGTACGGGAAAATGAATAAATACATATATGAACACGTTTTAATTTATAATACAAAAAAATGTATAACCATTCATTAATAAAACATTTTTTATGCATAGTGAATATAGTGAGACCCAACATTATATCATATACAGTTTAATCACATAGTTTTAACCCCAGTTCCAATAATGCTAGCTTTCCATACTTCACAACAGTGGTCGTAGTCAAGAAATTTAGCACAAGAGTTGGGAACATGGGAGTGTTTTGCATGCGATTTCTGACTCTGACGAGTGTGAAGGTGCTTTAATAGGAAATAATTAAAATACTGAAATCATATTAAATGTCTGTATATACAATTATAGGTTGTCTGAATAATGATAATATTAACAACTGTGGAAAATCGACCATGTATTCACTCCACCCATTCATCACGGTTGTTCTTATTAGTCTTGTTAGAGTGTGTGTGTGTGTGTGTGTGTGTGTGTGTCCAGACCGTGGGGAGCCGTCCTGTTTGGGGGAATGGAGGTTCTGCTCCAGGCGCTGGTAGTTGAGGACCTGAGTGGGGACAGGGATGGGCAGCGACTGGGCCTGGCTAGCAGAGCTAGCGCCATGGCTACAGGGCGAGCGCTCACGGAGCCTGACGACCACACAGAGAGGAAGAGGAAGAGGAAGGGGGGGGTGCAAAGAGAGGATTCAGAAGGATGGAATTGGTGTTTATCAAGGTAGGCTTCTCACCATATCGTTGGAATGTTCGTTCGAAATTACAGAATGTCAAAAATGTGAGTTACTGTAGGAACATCGGTATGGTCCTTTAAGATGTGTTAAAATTCTATGCGCCAGGAAATACATACCATCCTATTACAACACATCTATTTTTGGTAATATTACACAATTTTACAAGTTGAATTAAGATAGATATGATGTAGACCCATTTAAATAAAAATGTAAATAAATAATATAAATAAATACCAAAAAATTAAGGTTTTGCTTTAGTTACCTGGTGGGGTTAGGAGAGCCGCTGTAGGAGGGTGAGGGAGGAGGCGACTTGGCTTGGCTGCACAGTCCAGCAGAGGCCAGCAGAGAGCTGACAGGAACAGACAGAATTTAAAGTATTATTTTACTGTCCCTGACCAAAACTGCTTAATTTTGTAGCAGCTTTGCGATGCAATTACCAAACTTTTATGTGTTGTTTTTTTTGTAAAATTGCGGGCATTGGCAAAAATTGCAAAGAAAAAAAAAACACATTCTGAATATCACAGAAACAACTGGAAATATTTTCGTACTCATCTTCATTTATTTTCTAAACATAAAGAACCATGTGCTCGAGGTTTCAAAAATAAAGAAAATACTGTGCAAATATTGCACAGTATTTTGAGATTCATTTGCATAAATTACCATGATTGCAAAATCACAATCTTTCCTAGAGGGACTGATTCTAGTTTAATCAAATCTGATCTTTAATTTCATTCTCATTTATCAATAATGAGAATGCTAAAAAAAAAGAAAATCATTCCCAATGCTTGCAACTAGGGTTGTCACGATCATGAAACTTAAGTTGACACATAATTGCGATTAACAATTTAATTTTATGCCACTATTTTAGTATCAGACTATAATATGAAGACAGGCCATTTACTGACATTGGACATCTGGGTGAATGATTGCGATTAGCTCAAATAATTTCAATCGGGAGATTATGTAACACTTGTGACAGCTCCACTCGCTACTTACCCACTGTTCATCAAGCTGTCGTGCAGGACTTTACTCTCACTGGTCAGCTCGCCTGCTGCAAAATGAAAGTAAATACAAACAGAGAGAAAGAGATGGCAGAGACATAGTTTCTGGTTTTAATGGATCTATTGAGCCTGCGCTAATTATATTACCGTGTAGTTCAGCAAAATACAGCCTGTAAAGTAGAAAGTACACTGGGAACAGGGAAAGAACTTCACAAATATATTGAACGTGTACTTTTCTTGTCTGATGGGTGTCTTTATGCTCGAAAGGTTCAGTTTCATCTTGAGTATTACTGCCTGTCTGCCTCCATTAGATTGTATCCTAAAAAGTGACTGAAGAGATGGCACTGACTTTGAGCCAGGCCAAGGCTCTAAAATCCAAAGGCTGGAATCGCAAAGACCCAAATGCATTAAAATAAGGTCAATGGGAGCCTCTATGGGAATTATCTTCCCCATACAATAATGTTACCTCAATATATCTCCTATATGATCCATATATCTCTTATATACAATGCTGCTACTTACCCATATGATCTATATATTTCATATATACTATGCTGTTACCTATATCTCTCACATATGATCCATATATCTCTTATATATTATGTTGTTACCTATATATCTCTCACATATGATCCATATCTCATACTATGCTGTTACCTATATATCTCTCCCATTTGATCCATATACATCTCTTATATGCTATGCCATTACCTATATATCTCTCAAAGATGCTATTTTCCCATGACCATGTTAATCTAAGAACCATTGTACCTCTATGTGTTCCAAGCAGACCACTGAGAAGAGAAACACTGAACAAAACTCTTTGACTCTTTGTTTGAGTTGCCTCAGTCTGTCCTTCTAGGTCACCCTATCACACACTAGAATACTTTATTTTCCCCTATTTAGAGCTCTGTAATTGTAATAAACCCACTTGGAAACCAGAAACCTTTAAGTGGACTTCCATGGGGCGGGTGACGTCAGGGGACTTACTGGGGAAGTGCGCGGGCACCATGACAAAGTCGTCTGTGTCACAGGAGGAGGAGTTCTTGCTGCTGCCGCCGCCGCCACCACCGCCGGACGAGTCCTTGAGGAAGAAGCCGGCGGCCTCCTGGGTCGGCGAGGCCAGAGGTTTGACACGCAGATGCTGCACCTCCGCTAGGGACTGCTGCAGAAGGACATAGAGAGAGGAAAAGGTTCTTTATCAGACATCAGAGGGCTTAATTTAATACTTTTAAAGAACACATTTGAACTTAATTTAGGACTTTGTTATTCAATAAAGTATTGCAATTGTATAGTGTATATTTGGTAAAGGGAAGAGTTCAGTATGAGGTAGAAACAGGGCAGGTTATGAACTAGATGATTTTATGAACTGGTATTAGAGCAGTTTCCGTACAGATCAGATAGCAAGTGAAGAGGCCTAGGAGTAGGAACAGGAATAAATCGAAATATTACTATTTATGCACAGAACTTCAGACAATTAAGTAAAATGATTTTCTTGTATTTCTCTCTCCAGGTCAGTAAAGGAGGTAAGGATTGGGTTCAGGTAGGTTTAAGGGTTTCATATCATCAGAAATGTTGACTCTGATGAGGAAGAACTTGACTCATTTTGACAAAAACAAATATATGGACAAACAAAATCAGACAAATGTTTTATGTTGAAATGAATACATCATGAATTCAAATGTAATACTATTTAAAGACTTTTAGGCCGAATATTTGTGAAACAAATTTTAAGAATTTTTAAGGGGCCTGCAGACTCCTGCGCAGACTAGTTGAACCTGATTTAAAAGGCATCTTATATGGTTGGTGTAGAGGAATGAGGATGATAAAATTCAGATTTTGAGCAAGCGCCAACATGATGATCATCACATTAATCTTTATAGTAATGTCTAAGTATAATCAGACGCATAATAGGTAACTTAACTTTAACCTTTCAAATAAAACTTGCTTAAATATTTTGCCTCTTATCTTGAGAAATATATAATGCATCGTTACTTTAGACCAAAACATCATGACAATGCCTTCATTTCCTCATGCTCATGGAGGAAAATAAAACGCACCGCGCTCCATTCGAGGCTTATTTATTTGCATGAGGAATGCTAAATAAAAACAGAAGACCCTCACACCAGCGCCTTGTTACAGCAGTTTCATATATCAAACGAAAAGCTCTTCCTCATTCTTTTGATAACTTGTGACCGTCGGCATCAAAAGCATGTGCCCATGACTAGGGGGTGATATGATGAGGTGCAGAAGCCGTACCGGTGGAGAGGCGAGGTGCGACGTGGAGGAGCTGCTACAGGAGCTGGCCGAGGCAGAACTCGAGAAACACGTCATGGTCACGGTAGGAGCTGCTGCAATAAAAGTTTAGAAAACACTCATCAGCACAGCATTAGATTACTAAATACTAATATAGTTAGATAAGTACTAATCTAGTACTAATAAACATCATTGCTCCAATTAATGGTTTTGACAATAACGGTTGCCCAGCTGTCTCGGGCAACCAGATTTGGGCCATTGTCATCCATCCCGTGCTGTCTGGTTTCCCTGTTGTCAACCACTTTCATATGTTGTATAAAAATTAAGTGCAGCTATACCAGAATCGGTTTAGAAACTTCCTCCAAGGAAAATGAGTTACAAGTTAAAATATTGAAATATGGATTATTATTATTATTACAAAGGATCATCATCACTCAATTATAAAATGATTAGTCTTGGCCAACAGCTGAAACATGGTTGCCAGAGCAGTGGTTCTTAACCAGTGGATCCCAAAACTGGGTCACAAGTCCATCTCTAGTGGGCCGTGGGTGTATACGTCCACTTCTTAAGAAATCGATATGAATATTTTATGAAGTGTACCGATTGGATGCTGTGCTTTTATTTTGAAACAGTTTCCCAACTGCGGCACGTTGCTGCCATGACCTCACATCACGAACGTCCCACACGATCATATAAACGTTTTTAGCAAGTTCAAATTAAATCAAAGTGAATCTTATCAGATCGTCACTTCCTCCACTCAACCTTTCCACGTTGAAGCTCACCGCGCACTATTTTAACATGCACAAGGTATTTATTGTGTGAACTAAATTAGAACGGGTCAAATCTTAAAACGAAATGAAAACTACGGCTCTAGAGAACGAGCAGCAAACCAACACATCCATCGCAGTACAAGTGGCTTCAAAGTTCTGTGGAATGTCAGTTGTAAAGCCACAAGTCACAACTGGAGGAAATGATACTTTGGCTTCAAGTGCTTCTGTGCTTTACCTGCAGATATTATTACTAAAATCAGATTTTACTGAAGTGTAGAACCCTCCCGTCAGATTTGTGTTAAATGTTTTAGATTTAAAGGTCCCCCTTATAAACTCCCACAGAACAGAAATGCATCAAACCGTGGAACTTCACAATAAGCAGTTTCATGGTCTTTAATTAAACCAAAACCGATTCTGAAACGCATTTCATACCAATTTCTACAATATCTACACTCATTTGCTGTGATTAGTCTTTTAACTTTGCCTTTCTTGTATAGCACTTTGTAACTCATGTGGTGAAAAGTGCAATATGAATAGTTTATTATAATTTAATCACAAGACTTTAACCAAAACTAACAGCATTACTCACTCTTTTTCATGGATGCGCTGGCCTCCAGGAATGGATGAGAAAAAAACTCATCTGCAAAGAAAAGGAAGAGATTAAGTTGTTGGAATGGAGTGATCACTAAAAGACACTTTCACAATAATTTCGCACTTTCCTATCACCGTTCCATGATACTGTTATTTTTCTAATTTGTCAAATTTTAGTATTCGTCTCATATTGTGTTGTCTTGCCGTTTGATCTGATCAATCAAATTTGATTTGTAATACTTTCAAGAAAAAAAAGTATTGGTCAAATAGGTTAATTAAAAATTCATCTTTTGTACCATTTTGGGATACGGACCACACAGTATAAAATAGCACTCACACATGACGATATGACAGAGTTGTGTGATTTTACATATAAAATACAAAGAAATGTCAGCAACACATGTGGCAAGTTGGCCACGACTGTAACACAACAAATATAATGCTTTCTGATTTTAATAATATGTCAGCGAGGCCATTTTGTCCTCAGGGACTGAATAAAGAGTTTCTTATTCTTATTCTTACTTGAACCAAAAAATAACTGAAATGATTTGTTTACCAAAATCCAAGCGGTCCTTGTGGTTGCGCTGCAGCAGGCCGAGCAGCAGGTTTCTCAGATGGAGCGAAGTTTCTCTGGGGATGCTGCGAAAAGCGCAGAAACACAAGTATCAGCATGTATATATTATAATATTAATATTACATAATATTACATTTGCATTTGCAACTGCCATTTGAGTTGTTTTAATGTTTTCATTTGATCCATCCTTGCATGACACATCAACAATATGCAAGATCGCCACTCTTACAAAAGTACAAAAGCACATAAGACCTAAAGAGCGGACGGTTTCCATCCGATATTGAAAAAAAAATTGAAAATGTTTGTGGTTTGTTTTTCTATACATGGTAAGCAACTAAATATTACGATTAACTAAAGTGGATAAAGGTAAGAAAACCTCTTGAGAAGCGGCTCGCAGACTTGTCTCTGATCCCCTAGATCAGAATTTGAACGTGCACGTGTTTCTGCACAAATGCCTTCAGGTTGTGAAAGATTGAGGAAATAAATTCCTTGACTTCCCTGGAAGTTCAAGTCATGTGGTTGCAGCAGTTTGCTCTTTGTGACTCAGTGAGACGTCTATTTAATAAAGCGAGGGTTCTCTGTCCTTCTGTATCTCGACACCCGTTCATCCAATCTACTTCGCACTTGGTGGGCATGTCACTGGGGACACAAGGACGTGCAGTGTCCAATTTGGTGCAATTTGGACACGAGACACACTTAATATTAATAAACCTTGATTTGTTTTTGTCAGTGTTGCTAAATCATGAATTTGGAATCCGGAACTAGAAAGGGAGGAGCAAGAAGAAGGGAGGGAGGGAGGGAGGAAGGAAGGAACAGGCATGTATTGAACGGGCACTGCACTAGTTGTGTGAATTTGAGGAAAGTTGAATGAAAGAAGAGAAACGACGGGATTCTACGTAGAGGCGTCAGAGTCTATTCTATTTATGTTCTGGAGAAAATTTCTAAAAATATTTCTTTAAAACTGTTTTGGTGAATAGGTGAATTTGAATTTGGTGAAAGACACATTCTCACCATCATCTCATACACACACACACTATTAACTGGCTTTAAAGTGGAATCCATCAACTCGTCTGTGTTGGGTGGATTACACTTCCCAGAATTCCATTAGGAACTGCAACTTTTTTTTTACCCTCGTCTTCACTCTAATACTTTTAAATTTAAATTTATTTTTATTTGTTTAACAAAATAACCTTACGGATTACCACTTTAATAGTTAATACTCACTTGGGGCTTAGATTCTTATTCTTCTCATAGAACAGCCGGAGGTCTTGAGGACTGCTGGCCTATGAGGACACAACACAGAAGCCAAAAAGTAAACTTTTGTACAAGTGTACATATTTACACCTATGTTAGTACCAGTGAGGTGTGAGTCGCTGTGTAAATAATGTAGCGATATTAATGCAGTTTTTCATGACATTTGGGGGAAAACAGCGTTGTGAAAAACCTTAAACGCCCTGGGTGCATGGATGCATATCACCAACTGTGGTATCGTACTATAGAAATTGTTACACATTGTTTTTGTTGGATCCTCACGCCTATTTTGGTGTTTTTTTATATTTACTTATTCATTTATTTTTTCACTGTTGTCATATTTTGCTGCCTTGTCTCATGTCAACAGTGTGTTTTGCAAATTTTTTTCCCTTCTCATTTGTGTGTTTGTATTGTGTTGAAAACTGAAAACCAAATAAACCATAAATCATAATGAAAAATAATTTTGCATTTGAGGTTTATTGTCAACATTGTTTTACTGCTTTGATTCTTCAGGTTTATACTGCTTAACATTTTTTTAGGTTTATTTTCCATTATCCTGCCATATTTTATTGTGTGCAGTTAACTGTGAGTCATATATTTCAGGTTTCATATTAAGGTCTTTTTTTCTTTTCCCTATTTCTGCACACTGTGGTATCTAAAGAGTCATGGAGTTATATACATTTTTGTAAAGTTTTGCTACAAAGCTGAGACTCTTGTGGATTCCAAGAGCCCAATTGCATTCATGTTGGATGAAATATCGCCTCATAGTAACCATTACAATCTGATGACAGCATTTTTTTTGTTTTTATCTTGACCTTGCTGTATAAAATGACCTATTGTGACCTCTACGATAATCACAGCCTCATGAAACTCTAGACCCAGAATCTAGACACCTAGACCATTCAGAAAATGTATGGGATGTCCAGGTACATTGAAGATAAGTGGGTTTTTCTGAGCCATTTTCAGAAAAAAGTGCTTGTCATCCAATCATCAAAATTGTCAAATTCACACAAAGAGAGAAAGATTGGCATTAGTGTAGCATTATATTAGTTTATTTTATGATCGGGTACGAACCAGGTTGTACTCAATTTTATATCATTTTTTGCGCTAAACATATCATATTTCCTTCAATTTCATGGTGAATATGATGGAATTTCATGTTTTTTAAATTAATCTAAAAAGGCCTCCACTCTTTTTAGCCTACCACCGCTCAATTGTCATTACAAGTCCTTTATGATGCATGCAATTCTAAGATTTATTAAATAATCATCCCTAATAATATTAATAGAAGATAGGACAGCATTGTGAAAGCCATACTGGTACACCTTCAAATACAGTATATTGGCTGGTCCTAAAATACAGAAAGCAAAGTATAAATCCCCTTAAGATGCCTACCTGAAACGGTAGATGTAGCTGCTCTCCACATTTGGAACCAGACGTATGGGCCCCAGGTCAGCTTGGACTGGAACGCATCACAATGAGAAACAACATGTATTGGATTCAAGTAAAACAAATATAAACAATTTTCAATATGATCTTTATAATATATATATATATATATATATATATATATATAATCTTAGTCTCATTGTCTATTGTTTATATTAGTATATCTATAATAGAGTGTATCTATCCATTATTAATCTCATTGTCATCTACTATTATTATATGTGTCTATTTCCAACCATGCTGGATAAAATTTACATTTCCCTGCCATAATCGGTCATAAAAGCGATTCTGGAAAATCTTTATTACATTACAATTTGAAGAACAAACTCAGGGGGAATATCACAAGTTTTCAATTGTCGTGTTTTTTCCCCCCCAAGGACTTCTCAGGCACTTCAGCACAAAAGGGGCTATTTTTAAGGTATTCCAGTGTTTACATTTCTGAGGACGAATCCAAGCACTTCAAGGACCTGGTGAGAACTCTGTCAATCCAGGGCTCTACACTAAGATCATTTTGCTTGCATATGTGAATAAAAATAGAGAAAAAAAAATCTATTCGCAGAAATGCAAAGTATGAATCGAGAGGGCTGAGTCGTAAAAAATATATACTATGATTTGATTTATTTTGTTATTTATCCACTATAATTTGAGAGAGCTGTGACTTTTTCAAGGATGAGCAAAAATATAGCCGATCCACAGTTGCTGTTTAATAGATAGATAGATAGATAGATAGATAGATAGATAGATAGATAGATAGATAGATAGATAGATAGATAGTTGTTTTTTAAATTGGTATAAATAAAAGTTTTCATTGCGCTCCTAAATGTCTTTGTGTGCCCCTAACTTTTTAGAGTTCGGAGCACAGTGCCTGGGTCAATCTATCTTTTTTGTCCATAATCTTATACACTAGTATAGCATCGAGAATCCAAGGTAATCCAAGGTAGCACAGTTAATGAGTCCTACCGGATCCACAGTCACCACATCTTTCTTTAATGGCTCCTCCTCTTCCTCCTCCTCATCCGTGCTGTACTCCTCCATGGTCTCGCCACTGGCAAAGTAGATGGTTCTCCGTGGCATCTTCACCCTCCTCTCTACATGATCCCCCCGCTCGCCCATCTCCACACTCTCAAAGTCCTGAGAACCTCCTGGGCCCTGACACCAAATAAAAAAAGAAAACAGGCAATTCATCAATGTGTTTTTTTGCAATGACCCTCATCATCATTATTATTTTCATCAAAATCATATCTTTTGACGAATTACAACATAAAAAGGCAAAGAAGTGTAAAAATGATCTAAAAGCTAACCCAACACAAAATTCAAATGTTATGTTGCCTTCCCAGTATTAGAGAAAATATTACACTAGTGTGTAGTACAATAGAGAACGGGAAGCTGACGTCACATTGCTGGAACAAGCCGCCATATTGAGAGGATCACTCGCATTGACTGTGAACGTCGTTCTGCGAATGTTTGAGTTAAAAGACGGTTTGGAAGTCTCATTTGGTAAAAAACCGCCACAGAAAATCTCGCAACCATCTTGTGTGAAACCTCCACCCTTCTTTCTCTCCCTTCCTTTTTCCATTTTTGTACATTTTGTAGTTTTGAGCTATTTCTCTATGCAATTGAATGGAAGTGATCCTCCCAAAATGGCGACCGGAGTCCATAACAATCCAAACTTCACATTTTCTATAGTAGTATAATTACTAATAGTATACTATATATATATATAATACAGTATCATATAATTTAGTATAATACTAATTTTAGTATAATACTACTATTATACTAGTATGAGTCATCATACTATACATCACTGTACTGCTATTATTTTATATTTCTTAATAATAAACTGTAGCATAATATTACTATTATACCAGTGTAACGTATTACATTATACTAGTGACGTGGCAGGATTGGTGATCCTTGCTGATATCAAGAGATCATTTGAAATAGGTTCCAAATAATAGATTAACGACGATTTAAACCCCTTTATCTGTCTGTGTGTGTGTGTGTGTGTGTGTGTGGGTGGCAGCCAGTTCTTAATGTTTACATTAGCACAACCCAAGTGAAATGCTAATGCTAATGCTAAGGAAGTATCGTGAGAATAATTAAAACAGCGACGAGTCGTAGCGAGTAGACAATGGAAGCGCAGCTGGTTGAGCATCACGGGGCAGCGGACCTTCTCAGACTCCATGGCTTGGCCCAGTGAGATGTTGGCATTCGACAGATACAGCGGCAAACCTGCCATCACTCACTCTCGCGTACGAGCTAAGGCTAAATCCCAAAACCCCTGCGACTTCCGGCCTGGTGTTCCACTTCAAAATAAAAGCTACGGTTATACAATAGTTAGCTATCTTCTGGCGATGAAATGTCAAAACAAAAGTCCTGGAAAAGTCCTCAATGAAAGTGAGAATTGTTGCTTTTTTTGTTTGACTCGTAGCCCATAATAATAAGCGCAGGTATACACGTTTGTGACGTTTCGTGACGTTTTTTTTGGGCAGTTAACGGGATAGTGGTGTGCCGCGGGGTTTTATTTCATTGAAATTGTTGGGGAAACACTGCGCTTCCGGCCGTGAAATATCAAAACAAAAGCCCTCGTGTCACGCTGCAGAGGAGCTCAAATAATACATGTGATGTTACAAAAGAAAATGAAATTCATTAAATAAATGAATAAATAAAAAAATGTAGCCGTATTCAATACCAATTATATGTTAACTTCAAGGTATGAGTCGTGCAAAATAAAATAACAATAATAATAATAATAATAATAATAATAATAATTTTAGGAGAAAGTTAACTTCGCCTCCCAACAAACGGGACGGGACGGACCGTATTCCCGGCGTGCACGAGGGATGTAAATAGCGGCGTTAAAGGGAAGGTCCGCTCGGAATAAAGCCGCTCGGTCTAAAGTCGCACAACTTCGCACACCGTCAAATAGTAGCCGCCAGACACCAAAATAAAGCCACTTTTAGTCGCGGGCGGCTGCGCGTCGCCACTCACCACTGTGACGGGAATGCCCCCAGACCCCTTTGTCTCAGTCCGACATCCTGGTGGTGAGGACTCCTTCTCCGGGGGGAACTTTCTATTCGCCCTCGTTATTTCGCTGAAACGCGCTGTTCCGATCTCTCCCCTCCAACCAGCACCACCACTACCACCCCTGGGCAGCTCGGCGAGGTAAGCGCCACCGCCGAAACTCAATGCCGGGCGCTTTATTTCCGCGGTTCTTCCCCCAAACTGTTGACACGCTTTTTTTTTTTTTCTTCTTCCTCCGGGGATGGGGACGCTTGGTGCCGACGCAGCGACGCTTGTTTCTCCCAGTGAAACGCCGCTCGGCTTCGGCTCGGCGTGTTAGAGCTGGGATCGAATTACGGTTGCGTGCTTGTGACGCCGCGCAACGTCAAACGTCACCGACCCACGTGACCGGAAGTGGCTTTAAATTATTATTAGAATTTGTATTTTATTATTATTATTATTATTATTATTATTATTATTATTTTAATCAGCGCTGTACTCATGGAATCATGGTTTTATTCAGCCAGGTTTACATTTACATGCAATAGAAAAAAAGTCTTAAATAGAAATAGAATGAAATCATAATAAAATATATTTGAGCTATTTCTCTATGCAATTAAATGGAAAGTGATCCTCCAAAAATGGCGACCGGAGTCCATAGCAACCCATAGCAACCGTCAAACTTCACATTCCCTATAGGATATAAATTCTGATTATAAACGATTGCTCTGTGTTTATTAAGTTGTTAAAGCTTGTGCTGTGTTTTTCCGTCGCAGACTAAAGAGCCACCTCTGCAGATTACACCTGGACCCCACTTGCACTGCCCTGTCTACCCCCATGAGCATCTCTTTCCCCTTTACTGTCTAACATGCTTTCATTACAAATAGAAAATACTCTACTAGCGCAGCTTGTTTCTAGACTGTGACTGTGTCTAGCTGGCTGTGACCGTGACATACAGTTGGTTTGACATACTATGACAAGTGTACTTATTGTAAGTCGCTTTGGACAAAGCGTCTGCTAAATGACAATGTAATGTTATTGTATGTTATTGCACAAGGGAATTGTCTTTGTGTGTGAAATGTACTGTCCACATACAAACTTGCCTTGACTATGTAAAAAATAAATGCAAAAATAAATAAATAAAATAATTAATTGATCAATTCAAAGATAAATAAATAAATAACAGGGAAAATTCAATAGGAAAGTAAATAAATAGGGGGAATTAATACAAATTAAAATAAATACAGACGCAAATTAAAACGGAAATATCAATTTATGTCACATTTTATCGATTAATTAATGCCTACATTTATTTTGGTACATTTAATGGCATATTCATTTATTTATCGAGTCATTTATTTATTTACTAGTTAGTTAGTTAGTTAGTTAGATAGTTAGTTATTTTTAATTTTGGAAGCTTCCGTCTGCAAGCTTTCGATTAAGCGGCTGCTATAACTCCTGCAGACCACCAGGTGTCGCTGTGTTCTCCGTTTTCAATGGCCCGAAGCTTCGGCTCTTTTTTTTTTTTCTCGGCACAAACCGGAAGAAAGCACCAATGGGTTGCACGTGAACCTGGGATTTGTAGTCCTTGGGATCCTTTGTCGTCCTGTGTAGTGCATTTTAGATCAGTACCACACTCCACACCCCTGCGAGGACAACATTTTGTCCCGCATCATTTGAGTTAACTCACATGAAAAAGAGAAATTATAATTATAATTAAGTAACCAGTTAGTAAACAAGATATCATTAATGTATTTCATTTTTATTTAAAATATTTAAATCGGTTTACAAATATATAATTGATCAGTTTTATTGAAAGTGGAGTAATTTTACCTATTTGGGTGCATATAAAATGATGAAATATACACAAACTGTTGTGTAGTATTTAGACACTTTTAGATTTTTACCATTTGCCACCTAGCCTGGCATCACCAGACCAATTCGCAAATGCGTATTAATCTGGAACCTCTCCGTTCATTTTCGATTTCCAAGGGGCGCTATGAAAAGGGCGCAGACCAAAATGTCTCTGGACGCAATTGGATAAACCTACAACCAATCAGAGTGTGACGTAGCAGAAAATGGTGACTGTGATTGGCCCGATCATAAAATGGGGTGGAAATCTGTTTGAATGGGAGGGTGGCCAGACCGGTCTGCCAGAGCAAATGAATCACGAGCTCATAAATTGGTCTGGTTCCCAGGCTAAGTGCCACCTAGTGTCAAAACTACTTACAAATCCAAACTGTCAACAACGCCACAGCTATTTGTTGTCGTGACAATATACGTTTAAAGGCGCAGTGTATAGAATTGAGCGGAATTGTTGTGTTTTTGTTACATTAGAATGAGCCGTTTATATCTCCACGGGGACAAACCAAACACTGGCTCTAGAGAGGGACTCTGTAGATTCTCCTACACACTTGGAAGGGGAGGGTGACGGGAGATTTATTGGTTGCTGTCTGCAAGCTCGCCGCTAGATGCCACTAAATTCTACACATTGCAACTTTAAAATACCATAACCAACTAATTTCCAAACATGTTATCCATCTTAGTGTTAGTCTTCTGTTTCTGCGTTTGCTTTCCGGTCAGCCTCGTCAAGAAAGCCCTGGTCGGCATATACGAGGAAGCCAGTGAAGGTGCTGTCTGTCCAATACGGGTCAAAGAACAAGCCATTCTGCTCCGAGTAGAAGATCTGCAGCCAAACCTGGTCTGAGCGCTGCAGGTGGAGAACAGTGGAACCGGAGGCCACGTCATGGTTCCCTGTGTTGGCATCAAACGTCTTGATCTTGTATTGGCCATTGTGGACGAGCCCGATGGCCAGGTGTTTGTTGGCCAGTGTTATATCATAGGTAAAGTAGTAGACTCCTGGGACCGCACAGACAAACTTCCCACTACTGGCGTTGTAGTGATTCCCCTCGTTGAGCAGGATGCGGCTGAAGCGGATGGGCAGGCGTTCTTTGGGATAGCTCTGGGTCATCGCCACGGAGAAGGCTGAGCGGGCTCCATTGTTGCCGCAGTTACAACCTCCTGGAGCTCCTTCCTGGCCCGTGTCGCCGGCCTCTCCTTTCTGCCCCGACTTTCCAGACAGCCCAGACGAGCCCCGTGGCCCCTTTAGACCCCGGGGACCGGCCTTTCCAATCAACCCCTCACGGCCTTTCGTACCCGGCTTCCCTGGATTTCCAGGCCTCCCGGGGTCACCTGAGGACAGTAACACCAGCTTTGACAATATGGCATGGTATACACCAACAAAAAAAGAAAAGAAAAATTCTCCGTCAACGGAGATTGCCGAGGACCTACACAGGACACCTACCTCTGTGTCCCTTTTCTCCCTTCTCTCCATCCTTCCCATCTGGGCCATCCTTCCCCGGAGCACCCATGGGGCCAATGGTCCCTGGCGATCCAGGGGCTCCTGGGTTTCCCGCAGGGCCCTGTGGACCTGGCAGACTGCAGACAAGCTGGGAAGATTCCAGCGTGACGTTGCGACCTTTCTTCAGCAAGGAATATGTTGACTGGGAGGAGCCGATGGTCAGCAAACAGAACATCATGCACATCTGGAGCATGATGGTCCCTGAGCAAGGAAGAAAAGACGAGGGAGATTTTGGTATTGTATTCTGAAGGCATGTGGGAAGACGCCTTCAGATTGGGATTCTACACGCTTGTTACGATGATGAATAAATATCTCTTCACAAAAATGTGAAAAACGTGGAACAGATGTTTGCATCGATGTGTATTTAAACTGTGATGAAGCAATGTATTGGTTATCTAAATATCATGACTAGTTCCATACAATAACTTTGTTAAATAGCATTCGATCATGCATGAACATCATTTTCTTAAAGAGAACATACCGGCTTTGAACAAAGAACTCACCATCTGAGAAAATGTGGTCAGCAGGCATTCTGCAACAACTATCCAGTTCCTTTCCCGCAGTTTACCTACATAATTTTCCAATTATTGGGTAAGATAGTATTCTTCTAGAGCATTGCAAAGGAATCTGACGCACACTGAATCACACAATCCATAACATCCGCCCTGCTGAAGGCGGTAGACTCAAGCCAAGAAATACTTTCACAGTGATGTCATTACGTTCAATCCAAGGATAGTGTTGCACAAGTGGAGAAATCACACATGATCATTTGTTCCCAAAGTCAACATAATACAGGAAGGAGGAAATTATGTAATATTATTAAAGGATTCTAAACCATTTAACAGTTAACCAAGACAGTTAGAAGATGTGATTCCATACCATTTTCTTCTTGCCTTTTGTGTTTTTATAAGCTTTAAAAGCACAAAATTCTAAATAATTTTGCTCCAAAACACCAGACTTGCTCACATTAAGTCCACCAGTGTAATTGAGAATCTGCGGCTTACAGTGACAACAAAAAAAAACAACTTGGCTTTTTAAAGTGCCCCACCCACCCTTCTTGCTTAAAGAGACAGAAAACCAAAACTGCTACAAAATAGATTTCTTCAATTGAAAAATAACCCCAGTATAACAAGCTTAAAAGACTGCATAGATTTTACTTTTTTGATTAAAAGTAAATAGAAAAATATGTACAATGCAAAAGGGAGAAAATTCCATATTTATTGTGGAATTGCATCAAAGCAAAAAAACAATTACACAATTACTACAAAAAAAACAAAAAAAAACCACAATCCTACAGCCACTAAAACGGAAAGCTACGGGCAAGATGAAAAAATAAAAATAACCTGTACAATGTGTCGTTTATTGAAAAGCTCTAACTTATATAAGCAGAGTAGTTCCGAATTTACTGATGTGACAGCCAATAGTTTCCAGCAGATCCGGAGGGTCAAGGAGCGGTCACGGTCACAGGAAGGACGCCATGGGATCGTCCGCCCGGCATCGCTTCATGCGGAAGGCCTCCATCTCCTCCTCGCTGGGCTCCTTCACCTCCTGCAGGCTGGTGTAGGGCCGCTTCCTCTCATCTAGCTGCATGATGGCGTCCACCTGCCTCACCCGCTTGTCCTCCGCTTCAAGGGCCTGGAGGAGAGAAACGGGAAGGGTTGTGAGATCACCAGACCTGGATATACAGTATATGCATGAAACCACACCCATCCTCCCGGACAAACTTTACCTTCTGCAGCTTCTCTCTCTTTTTCTCCTCGTCCTCTGAACCGCTGCTGTCCGAGTCGTGCTTTTTCTTGTTCTTCTTGTTCTTCTTGTTCTTCTTTTTCTTCCCTTTCATCTTCTCTTGGTGCATCTAATAATTCACGGGATTGACAGGGACACGGGAGGAGATCCACCATTACTTGAAATCGAGACTGCAACAAATTTACTGGCTATAAAACATTTGCATGAGATAATTTTAGATTCTAAAAATACACATAGGATAAATAAATAGTATTCAAGTGTATTTATATATCAGCATATATACAAGGTCCAGCATATGTATAGCGTAGGATTCAAGCAAAACTGCCTGGGCCTACTGGTTTTAATTTAGCCAATTTAAATAAATAAGCCACCGTGCCCTTCTCCAATATTGTAGTTTGCCATGTGACCTTGGGTAGGGTTTTATATTTTTATTTAATTTACTATTTATTCAAACTTAAGGCCTCGATTCAAACACACTTTCTTTGCTACCATCACAACAGTATTTGAATCTTTGCCACTTACTTCCAGGAGAGTCTTAGGTTGTTCCTCCTCCTCAGGCTCCTCTAGTCCCTCTTCAAACGGAACGCATGCTGTGTTGTTCTACAGATCACAAGATAAAAAGTAGAAATATGTTAACGGAAGAAACAAAAAGGATCCATAGAGGTTGTTTATAACGAGAGAAAAATAAAAACAGTCACTCAGACCACATGTGCCTGGAACTTACTGCTGTGCTTATTCCGGCCTCTCCCGTGCAGTAACTCTGTTTGACCATGGAGTGGCAGCACTTGTAGCCCCAGAAGCCATCCTTCCAGTAGGAGCCCCAAATGCACTGAAAAAGGGGCAAATTAGAAGAACAAATTAGATGGCCAAGAGCTCATACGGTGGTGAGGACGTTGTCAACATTCCATGGTCTTGGTTATGCCGTGCGGTGCTCACAATGTGATTGTTGATGATCACGTCCTCCTCGTACTTGGAGCGGGCTACGGCCTTCTCCAGCCCCTTCAGTACAGCGCCGTGGCGAGAGTACTCCACATAGTCTTCTGTCTGGGCCAAGAGCAGCTCCCGGGGGGGTGCATCCAGGTGCTCCTCGCCTCCGTACTGTTGGATGCGCATGAGAATGCATTAATACATAAATAAATCAACCTGAAGGCGTAATAATACAAGTGGGGGAAAAAAAAGAACAGGCTCCAGACCCTCTCTAGGATGGTCTCCTTCTGTTTTTCCTTGAAGTCCTCCTTCTTGACTTTGAAGGACTGGTGCAGCAGCTCCAGTTTTGTGGGATCGGCCTGCAGGTGAACCTCTGAGCCTTTGTCATAGGCCTCCCAAGCAAACACTGAAATGCAGGACAAGCTAATGTGTTGATGGTGACAAGATGAAAAGCATGGACAGAACCTCAATAACCTCATATGCAAAGCTGTGGGACATCAGTGGAAATAGCCGTGCGACTTACGCTGTGTCTGAGCCATGGTTATGGTGTCCCCAGAGTAGCGTACAAAGTTGTCTCCGGCATACCCAACCCTGTTAAAAACAATTTAAGAATTGTATTAAATAAAGTTGAATCAATTACACAAAATAAGGAACAATTAACGGAAATTAAATAACATACTCATCAGGGTTCATGCCAGTATTGGAGTACGGATTCTCCCTCATAGCGCGAGTCTTGGGGTCGTAGTAGGCCGAATTGGGATCCAGATTCCTCAAGTACTAATAGAAATATACAAGAAAGAGAGTACCATTTGCATTATTCTTCCAATCTCAATCGAACTTACTATTGTGTACTAGATTTATCCCATCCTCTGTGGACTGGAAAGTGATGTTTTTCCTCTTACCTTAGCGATGTCTTCTCTGATGCGCAGATTCCTGACAGTGATACGCCTCTTGGAGTCAAAGTTCTGACCAGGCATGTCAATGTCATCGGCATATTTATCTTCATCCTCATCCTCACTGTTGTGTTCCCGCTCCTGTATGGAAAACATGCAACGGGATATAATTTACACACACACAAATTTATTTATTTATTTTTTTTAAGTATGTAAACATTAACTGTACTTTGACTTGAATTGTGTAGTTCATTAGAATCCTAGATATAATTTAAAGGTGCAGTGTATAGAAGTAGTGGCATTTTGCAGAACGGACTTGACAGAAATGGAATGGAATATGGAATATAATATTCATAAGTATGTTTTAACTAGTGTATAATCCCATGGAAATAAGAATCGTTGTGTTTTCGTTACCTTAGAATGAGCCATTTATATGTACATGGGGGAGCCCCTTACATGTAGCGCCATGTTGTAGTGCCATGTTTCTAGAGTAGCCCGGAACGGACAAACCAAACACTGACTCTAGAGGGAATTTCGTGTTTTTTCACGAGTTTCGTGGTAGATTCTCCTACACAGAGGGAACCACAGACACCGCCATGTTGTACTGCCACGGACACGGAGGGGAATTCAGTTGGTTGCCATGTGCAACCTCACTGCTAGTGGTCGCTAAATTCTACACACTGCACCTTTAAGGAGTTGTTTGTCCACAAACAGTCAGTTAGTTACGTTTTTGAAGACAAAACTTTCCAAATATCTAAAATATAGCGAATATAGGAACCTTGTCTCAGATGAAACAATATAACTCGTCGATGAACTTACCGCTTGGTCCATGAGTTTTCCTGAGGCCAACTCATCCTGGAGCTTATGGGCCTTGAGCGTTCTCTTGGCCTGACACCCAAGACAGAGACCAATGTGAAATCAGAGTCAAGCACCAAATGTGTGCATCAGTGTTTCCACTGTGAGAACTGTATAGCAGTGGTGGACTTTGGTTTTTAATCTTAGGGTATCCATGTTGTAAAACCCAGAATTGCTGTAAAACCCAGAATTGCTGTATTGCTCTCTCACAGCATTGAGTTCATATTAGCTACAGAAACATGTTTGTTTTCTTTAAAGAACTTTTAAGGAAAATGAACACAATTACAATGCCTATACATCAAAACACCATTGTACCAAGTATCTTCGTGGTACTAGCATTATCATGTTTATGGTAAAACTGCAGTCTTACTCTAGTTGTGGTGCTGCTAGTGTAGTCTGCCCTGTAACATGAATAAGGCGGAAACACTGCATGCTATGGTGCTAAACTCACCAGGTCTACTTTGGCGTACTCCTCCACAATGCGCTGGTGGTCCTCAGGGTCGTACCCGTTCCACCGATCCCTCTTCCCATCGTAGTCCATCGACAGCTCAGGCTGAGCGTGCTCATCCGGCGCGATGGCTGTACCTGTGAACTTAGCCCCCACTTTCCTGGGTCGCTGAAAGGCAGAAGAAGAGTACAGATCAAGGTGAATGTTCAGATTTAACAGATATAGGAATAATATAGAATATTATAGTTTCATTATGCAAGGTATTAGGAAGCTAGTCTGCTACGCTTCGACACACAAGGCCACGCTTCTAGCTAGGCATCAATGCAAAGGTTGCTTTTGTAAAAGTTGCAATACCTCCAAGCAGTCTTTCTTCTTATGGGTCACGGCACCGCAGTTTTCACAAGCCCCCTTCCGGAATTTTGTGCTGACAGATTTCTGCTCACAGATAAAACATTCGATTTGAATCTTTGAATTTAAATTATGATGTTTGCAACACGTAATTAAGTGATTCATTATAATGTATTTTGTGCCGGTTGGCTACAGACCTCTTGCACCCCTCTTTTATACCATTCTCCAATGGTCGAAATCTGCTCTTCGTTTTCTTCCTGTGGCCTCTGATGCTTTAAAGTGGGTCTCTTGGAAGGGTCAATATACCACGGCACCGATGAAATATACTGTGGAATGTGCGGGTTGATGTCTCTGAAAGAGGGAACGAGAAGCACAGGCGGTCAGTAGATGGATATGTTTGCAGTGTTACAGCGGGCACCATCAAAACACTAGCCCATAATAATTAAGTAATAACATATATAAAAAGGAACTGCGCAATAAAATTCATAGGAGAAATGGCATTGCTACTTCTGCCTGGCATTACTATTTTCGACATTTAGGAATTGTTGATACAGAGTTTCATGGTATATTGCCACATTTTACTATTTGTTTGTTACTTTTTAGGTTTATTGCGCAGTTCCTTTTTATATTTGTTATTACTTAATTATTAACACGGGACCCTGGGAACACGGGACATTGGGGACATAGGACCCTGGCAACATGGGACCCTGGCAACATAGGACCCTGGCAACATAGGACCCTGGGAACATGGGACATAGGACCCTGGGACATAGGACACTGGGAACATGGGACACTGGGAACATGGGACATAGGAGCCTGGGAACATGGGACATAGGACCCTGGGAACATGGGACATAGGACCCTGGGAACATGGGACATAGGACCCTGGGAACATGGGACATAGGACCCTGGGAACATGGGACATAGGATCCTGGGAACATGGGACATAGGACCCTGGGAACATGGGACATAGGACCCTGGGAACATGGGACATAGGATCCTGGGAACATGGGACATAGGTCCCTGGCAACATATGATAGGTTCCCCTTTATCAGAACGGTGTCCGTCCGTCCGCTGGCTGGCTACTACATCTTGTAC